>CAUYQV010145533.1:0-37694 GCA_963574575.1 Galagoides demidoff | reverse complement strand
TTTGAAATACTCTCATCAAACTGGTTAACATAACCTTCATGTCATTTTCTTAGTTATTGGTTAAGACATTCATACTCTGCTTTTAGAAAGATTCACTTGCACCTTTGTAAGATAAACCCAAGAGGTGACCCCACCAATCACCCTCCCTCCCTCCATCCACCCCCATCACCTCCCCTCTCCCACCCCCTTCCCTTATTCTAAGGCTATAATTAGGTTATGACATTCCTATAAAAGCTATGAATTAGTTTCAAAATAGGGCTGTGTACATTGGATACTTTTTCTTCCACTCCTGAGATACTTTTCTAAGAAGAACATTTTATAATTCCATCCATATAAACATGAAGGAGGTAAAGTCTCTATCTTTCTTTATAGTTGCATGGTATTCCATGGTGTACATATACCACAATTTATTGATCCATTTGTGGGTCAATGAGCATTTAGGCTTCTTCCATGACATGGCTGCTTTTCAAAGAAAAATATCATTAGGCTTACTTTCTTTTCTCATAGAGAAGTGTAATATAAAACCCCATGTGATAATGCTACTATGAAAAAATAAAAAAACAGAGGAGGCTTAAGCCATAGAGCAGTGATTTTCACCTGGTATACCACAAGAGAATCTTAGGTGGGCCACAAAGATTTTCAAAGACCATCAATTATTTTCCAAAGAAGTCCAAAGCACAGTAAGTATATTCTTTTCTTTTCTTTTCTTTTCTTTTGATCAACATAATTTAAAAGTTTAGTTATAGGTTCAAGTGTGCCATGAGATCAAAAAGGCTGAAAAACACGGCTATGGAGGAATAGGGTGTAATTTTTTAATCTTGTGTGGAGAATGGACTGTTAGAAGGTGAACTGGAAGGAGAGAGACTTAAAGGAAGGGGTAAGTTATGATTTTTAAACACCATGTGCAGCCCCTGTGCTGGACCGTGGAGCTTCAGCGGGGAGTGAGGCAGACCCTCTCTCTTACAGAGCATGTGGCTTAGCAAGGGAGAGAAGAGACAGCACTGGGATAGGGCACCACCAGGAGGGGCCTCTGACTCAAACTTGGGGAGGGAAAGAAGCTTCCGCTGGAAACTGACTATGGGTTGAAAAAGCCGAATGTGATGACACGTGGGTACGTGGGAAGCATGTTTCCCTCAGAGGAAATAGCATGTTTGGGGACTGTGAGTAGTCGGCAGGTGATTGGCAAAGTAATGAGGATCTGGGCCAGTTCAAAGATGGTGGGGAATGAGGATAGATTAGGTGTGGCAGTGGATGGCAGTGGGGCAACTAGGAGGGTGCCCACATTCCTATCCTGGCTAAGGATACTATTAAAGTTGGGGACTAGGGTCCTTGTGAGTGTGTGGTGCACTTGGGGGGAATACAATCCCTTTCAGACAGGCTGTGTTCGAGGTCCCAGGGAAGATACAAACGAAGTTATGAAGGTGGGAGGAGATAATGAACTGGAGTTGGGAACTCTTTGCCATACATGTAGATACGAGAAGACCCTAGATTATAGGAGATGGTAAAGCCACAGATTGGAAGGAAGTATCTGGGGTGAGAGCCAAGTCTTCAAAAATAGTCATGTTTCAGGGTTAAGGGAGAGGGGGCAGAACTTGTGTGATTATCACAAATTGAGGGTACAAGTAAGATCACATCTTTTGTTTGATCAGTTGACCAAGTCCATGCTTGCCATATTGTCAAGGTGTTTTCATACATTTTTTCATCAAAAATTTTCATCAAGAATGGAGCATCGTCACCGTAGTAAGGCCCTGTCTCTAAAAAAAAAGAAAGAAAGAAAAAAACAAAACAAAACAAAAAAATTAGCCAGGGTTGCAGGCACCTGTAGTCCCAGCTACTCTGGAAGCTGAGGCAGGAGGATCACTTGAGCCCAGAAGGTCAGGTTATAGTGAGCTATGATCAAGCCACAGCACTCACTCCAGCCTGGGTGACAGAGGGAGACTTCATCTCAAAAATGTAAAAAAAAAATTTTTTTTTTTTTTCAATACAAGTATAGTCTAGCGAGGGGGAGGAGAGAAGAGGGAGAAAGGAGGGGGGAGGAGGGAGGGCGATTGGTGGGATCTCACCTAATGTGCACAGTGTGAGGGTGTTCAGCACACCCCCCGTGTGAAGGGCTCAACTTGAACTTTACCTTAAAGATGAAACAACATAACCTAAACATTTGTACCCTCATATTAATCTGAGATTAAAAAAAAAATTTTTTTTTTTCTAAGAATGGCAAGTATGGATTCAACCAGAGGGTAGAGGGCTATGCGGGTCAGGCCTCTTCCAGGCCTGGGTGCAGAGAGTGCGGGCCCTGACGCAGCCACTGCCTTTGCTTCTGATCCACAGAGTCAGCACCGCTGAAGGCTGCCCTGCAGTTTGGTTGGTGGTGTTGGGATGCCTTTGCTGGTCCTGATAGATGACTGTGCAGACCACAGTGGTGCTGTGTTAGGCATCAGGGTTACAGATGCTTTTAATTCACACCGATGCCCACTGAGTTTTTCCCCCAATGTGCAGTAGCCATGGCAGTGTGGCTCCATCTGGAGTAACTTTGCCAGCCTGTGCTGAAAACAACGTACTCACTCTCCACCTGCATGAATTCTGAGGTTCTTGTGCGGACATCTTCCGGTGCATTCTGCTCTTGGAGTTCTTGGCCTATTCTCCTTCCAGAAGACTTTAATCAGGACTACTTGATGAGCCCGTTCTAACTTTGAATCAGGCGATTAGAATTTGGAGCTTTGATGTCTCCTCTCCAGAAAGGCCCTAAATTCCTTTAGGCACTGAGTCACCTCCTCTTCAGTGGTGACCTCTGCACACCGAGAGGAGAGACAGTTATTGTAAAATAAATTCAGAAGGACAGGTACTTGCTCACCCTGTATTTGCATAACTAAGATTACTCAAATAATCTTTTTCCTGACTAAGAATCTCAGGTTCTATCAATTTTAAAAAGGCAAAAATAAAAAAATAATAAAAAATGAGTGTCTTGCTACGTAAGCAAAGGAGAAGGAGAGTTAGGAGGAAAACAAGGGAGACTGGGGTGAAGAAACCAGGAGTTTTGAAGGAGTCAGTGATCAGTACTTGGGATTCTTATCAGGTTAATTAAGGTGAAGACTGAGAAAACCCCAGTGGATCTAGACTTTGTGTTATGACTGCAGTGGTTTGAAAAGCGAATGAGGGTTATTCCATCTAAAAATTCCATTGTACTAAATATGTACAGACTTTTTTTCTTGTCTTTATTTCCTAAACAATACAGTGTAACAACTATTGGCGTAGCACTTACGTTATTGTCAGTTATTGTAAGTCATCCTGGAGATGATTTAAAATATATCAGAGGGTATAACATAGATTAACTGAAAATACCAGGCCATTTATATCAGGGACTTCAGCCCCCTCAGATTTAGGTATCCACGGGAGATGCTGAACCACTGGTCCGTGGATACAGGACAACGGAACTTTTCATACAAGAGCTTGTTTATGAAAGGCAAGGGGTGGTGGAGGGTGGTGTTGGAGCTAGAACAAGAAAGCATGGCTCCGAGGAATTCCAGCCTCACTTTTATGATCTGTTTCTTTAGGAATTTTGAGTCAACCTGGTACAGCACGATCAATTTCAGAAATGCCAAAATTTTATTTTTAAAATTAAACTTCATAGTTTAGAACACTTTTAGATTTATAGAAGAATTGCAAAGATAGCACACAGATTTCCAACCTTGTGCCCAAGTTGCCCGAACTGGTAGCACCTTACATTAATATGAGAGATTTATTACAATTAACCAATATTCACCTATGGTTAATAACTAAAGTCCATGCTCCATTCAGATGTTCTTACAGTTTACTTACTATCCTTTTCTTGGGACAGGATCCCATCCAGGATATGTAACATTTAGTTATTTTAAAATAAAACCTCACACAGGGAAGCCATCAGACTGGGAGGGCTCTAGCGTTTGGGGAGGTTTTTTGTCAGCACATCTGGAAACTCCGAGTAACTTTGCCAAGCAGAAACTGCCACCTAGCCTCTAACTGGAGACTTTAAGGCTACTGTTCCACATGAACCAATCAAGTATTCTCTGTGCCTTGCTTACACAAACACCCGCCTGTCCCCTCTTGAAGCACAAACTGCTTGTGGTTTGGCACTGTCTAATTCGTGAATCACTGACTGCTCAAATAAACTCTTAAAAATTTTAATGTGCTTAAGCTTATCTTTTAACAGTCTCCTTTTGGCTATAAGTTTCTTTGACTTTACTTCTTTTTTTTTTTTTTTTGATGACCTTGACAGTTTTTCTTAAATTTTCATTACTTAAATTATTTTTTTCTTTGAGACAGAGCCTTACTTTGTCACCCTCAGTAGAGTGCCATGGCATTGTAGTTCACAGCAACCTCAAACTCTTGGGCTCAAGCAAGTAGCTGGGACTATAGGTGACCAACAAAATGCCTGACTATTTTTAGAGACAGGGTCTTGCTCTCACTGGGCTGGTCTCAAACCTGTGAGCTCAGGCGACCCATCCACCTCTGCGTCCCAGAGTGCTGTGATTACAGGCATGAGCTATAGTGTCTGGCCTACCCTTGACATGTTTGAGGAGTATTGGTCACGTATTTTGTAGAATGTAACTAAACTGGAATTCATCTGATGGTTTTGTCAAAATTAGACTGGAGTTGCAGGTTTTGGGCAGGAAGACTACAGAAGTATCATTTCAGTCACCCATCTGAGGGGGCCATGCTATCAGCGTGACTTATCTCTGTTTATGTTAAACTTTTTTTTTAAGCTAAATTTTTTATAATAATAAAAATATTATTAAAATAATATAATAACAATAAAAATAATATAATAATCTTTTTGGTCCCTATAACCCTTCCTTACCTCTTTCCTATTTCTCTTTCCCTTTCCCAGAAGTTGGGCTTCCGAGTTTATCAGTGTTAACAGCTACACTATCTCTACACTAGGATGAAAGAGTTCAATGGGAAAATCTCTTCTATGTTACATATGCAGGATTTTATAGCTCTAGCTCATTCTACAGTTAGGCTTGAGGAAGGGAATATGATATTAAAAAGTTTGACCTTGTGAGGCCAGGTGTAGTGGCTCACCCCTGTAATCCTAGCACTCTGGGAGGCCAAAGTGAGGAGTTCAAGACCAGCCTGAGTCAGAGCAAGACCTCATTTCTAAAATAGCCGGGCCATGTGGCACCTGTAGTCCTAGCTACTTGGGAGGCTGAGGCAAGAGGATCATTTGAGGCCAAGAGTTTGAGGTTGCTGTGAGCTATGACACCACAGCACTCTAGTGAGGGTGACAAAGTGAGACTCTGTGTTAAAAAAAAAAAAAGAAAAGTTGACCTTGTTGCTTATCTGTGAGGCTACTCTCCCCATTCCCTACCCCCTTTCCTTACTGTACTCTTTGGATGGAAGTCTGTTATTAACAGACTGGGCGTTATAGTCCCACGGCATGACAGACTATGTTAAGCCTGTACTTAAAAAGTGGGGAGTTACCCTGCACCTCCTTGAGAGCACAGTGTCTACACAAATTACCTGGAATTCTTCTGCACCAGAGTTTTGTGTCTTCTCCCCAGGATAAGTGAATTTTTAATCCTTAACAAAAAAAAGACTCAATGACTTCATGCCTTGCTTACTAAGATTAAACTCGCAGGATAAATTTTATCCAGGAAGTTAGCTTTTTGGTTCATGTTTTTCAATATAGATTAGCATGCTGACAGTAGCAGAATGGAGAGCTTTGAAGAAGAGTCTCACAAAAATAATACTGAAAGCGTTTTATTGACGTACTTCTTTTCCTGGTTGTTAACATTTCCATAGGCCAAGGAAAAAGTCATCTCATGGAAACTACTTGTAATTGATTTGAATAACAAAGCTGAGACTGTATCAACATTTTTGTTTGTCCCTCTTGATTTTCAGGTACCTGAATAAGTAGCACAGTATAAAAAAATTAAAAATTAGGCCTCTGCCCTCTTGCCTTGGCAATGGAGGCCTGTTTGCTATTTTTGACCAATGTATCTTGCTCTGTAAGTCTATCTTTCTCGTCCTTAATAAATTTCGTTTCATGCTTAGCTTAAAGAAAAAAAAGTTAAAGCGTTTCTTATCCTTGTAATTAGCACTAGGAATGGAAGGAAAACCATAGAATACAGACACTGGTTGTGTAGGGGAACCCTACTCCTTCTGGGTTCCACACCTCCTGGGTGTATGACCTCTGTAAGCCTCAGCTTTCTCATTCATAAACTGAGAAGAGTAATAATGCTGGCCAGGTGTGGTGGCTCACACCTGTCATCCTAGCACTCTGGGAGACCAAGGAGGGTGGATCTCTTGAGCTCAGAATTTCAAGACCAGCCTGAGTAAGAGTGAGACCCTGTCTCTACGAAAAAATAGAAAAATTAGCTGGACATTGTAGCAGGTGCCTGTAGTCCTATCCCAGCTTCTCAGGAGGCTGGAGCTGAGGCAAGAAGATTGTTTGAGCTCAAGAGTTTGAGGTTGCTGTGAGCTATGATGATGCCAGAGCGAGACTGTCTCAAACAAACAAACAAAACCCCCCAAAGTAAAACTGAGTAATAATGCCTACGTAAGAGATTTCTGGGGACTAAGTGAGATGATACGTGTGTACTTTTAACTGCATTTGTGAACGCTAAGTGTGCACCGGGTCCTCAAGCCACACTCAGCCAGGGTGCACGCGGCAGCCAGTAGGCTGCTTATTCCTAATGTTTGTTAGTTTGGTCAGGTTCCAAGTTGCGTGAGCTGTTAAATATTTCATTTATCACTGCTGTCAGCTTCTGGGAGCCACACAGAGTCAGCTTCCTCCTGATTCTCACAGCCATGTATGGACAGTTGCACCGTCTCTGGGCCACACCTGGATGGTTAAGATTCCTGGGTGTTTAGAGGATAAGGGACTGGGTGTGTGGGCAGGAGGGATTTAGCTGGATGGAATTGGAAAGGCAAATATTGCTCTTGCAAACTCATATCTGTGGGTCAGCAAGCGGTGTTGGCGCAGCCCTTCACAGTGTGAGCACAGACGGGCGGACACACATACACCCCTGTGTTCACGCTGTGGTCCTGGGGACACCCATCTGCTGGGGAGAACTGTGAGGCAGGGGATGTAATTAGTATTCAGTAAAGACAGCTTTGTGCCTTTCCTTGCTTTCTCTTTGTTAAAATGTTACCCAAGTAATGAACACGGGAGGGAAATCGTGCCCCTGAATAATTTCTTAAGTATAAGCAAGTTAGGCATGAGTATAAAGCTATCAAAAATCCCGAGCCGTATTTATGACTAAGATTGGACATGGCTGTTCCAGAGAATTAATCACCCCATTAAATTAAAAAAAAAGTACTGAGTAGTGTCTCCTCAGATACATTATAACTTGAAGGCAGTTTATTGAATGAGTTCTACTTTTGTTGGAAGAAATGTTTAGTGCTTTTGAAAGAAAAAGCAGTAATATAATAATTTACCAATTATATCCATATTTTGTTTTTCCAAGTTAACATTTTGGCTAAAGAGTTTAGTTTTCTGATTTATAGAATTGTATCATTGGATGAGATTGAGTACACAATTTTTTTTCTTTCCAAGACAGAGTCTCAAGCTGTTGCCCTGGGTACAGTGCCATGGCATCTTAGCTCACAGAAACCTCCAACTCTTGGGCGTAAGTGATCCTCTTGCCTCAGTTTTTCTCTTCTCTTCTTTTTTTTTTTTTTTTTTTTAGAGACAGAGTCTCACTTTGTTGCCCTTGGTAGAATGCTGTGGCATCACAGCTCACAGCAACCCCCAGCTCTTGGGCTTAGGTGATTCTCTTGCCTCAGCCTCCCAAGTAGCTGGGACCGTAGGTGCCTGCAACAATGCCCGGCTATTTTTTGTTGCAATTTGGCCAGGGACCAGGTTTGAACTCTCTACCCTCAGTATATAGGGCCAGCGCCCTACTCACTTAGCCATAGGCACCACCCAGTTTTTCTATTTTTAGTAGAGATAGGGGTCTTGCTCTGGCCCAGGCTGGTCTCAAACTCATGAGCTCAGGCTATCCACCTGCCTCAGCCTCCTAGAGTGCTAGGATTTCAGATGTGAGCCACTGTGCCCGACCTCACGAATATTTTTTATAATTGCAAATTACTTATTAATGTGGATTTTTTAAAAGGTCATTATTTTTGGGAAAAAGTAATCATATATTCTGGTTTGGTATTAAAAATGGAAGTCAATAGTTCAAAAGGAAAGAAAAAGAACACTGCAGCATCCTTCTTATTGTCTAACTCTGAAGATTTAACTTCAACTGGATGTATGCCTTTATTTTCGGTTAAGAATGGAAACTCTACATTCATTCATTCCAGAACTTGGTGCTTTTCTCTTCCCCGGCCACAAGTCTTGTAGTATGAAAACTATCCTGAGATAGTTCCTGGAGACAAGGTTTATAATATCACTTTATTCTTTTATTTCATCCAAAGATATTTCATAGTTTATTTTTTTATTTGTTGTTAGCACTGAGCAGAACTCGTATCTTCATTTCATTCTGTTAAGCACATCACTGGATAACATTGAATTTGAATTCTATTAAGAAAAAAACACGGAGATGCAGTTGTAGGTCTTTTGCTGGGGTTGTCTGGAAAGAGACTCTGTTGAGATTCCTAAATCTGTGGAACGTAAGCATGGAGTTGCAGGAGCCACGAACAGAAGATGTCTGTCTGAGCTCGAAGGTGGCACAGAGGAAAGTGAAGAGGATGCAGGAGGGCAATTCCTGAAGACATTGTTCATTTCATTGCATTCCAAGTGGAAGGAGCACGGGCTTTGGAATCAGAATACCTGGCATGAGTCCTGTCTCTACCACAAGATGAATGGTTTTGAATGGATAACTTTAATTTGTTAAAATCATTTAAAAAATATGTAAGACAAGGGCCGTGCCTGTGGCTCAAAGGAGTAGGGTGGCCAAAAACTGCAAAAAAAAAGTAAGACAATATAAAGTAAAAAAGTTATCTTTCATGTTTATAATAATATCAAATAAGAAACCTACATGATGGTCTTTTTTAAACTATAAAAATACTGTCTTGGGGCAGCACCTGTGGCTCAAGGAGTAGGACACTGGCCCCATATACTGGAGGTGGTGGGTTCAAACCTGGCCCCGTCTAAAAACTGCAAAAAAAAGAAAGAAAGTGCTGTCCCGATATAAGAGATTACTTAAGACAGCATCTGGCATACAGTAAGCACCCTAAAAGTATCTATTAAATTGAAAAAATAAATAAAAAATACTTGTTGGATTAAAAAAAAGAAAAGAATACATATTATCAAAGAAGTTAAAGGTAGAATGGCCTGTGAAATTCACTGGCTTTACTCCCACATGAGATGGGTAATGTCTGGATGAATTTACACAAGAAGCAAGAGGTGTATAGAAATCATCTTTTAATTTGTATCTTTTTACGGGTGGAGGAAAGTCAGTTGCACCAGAGTTTAGCAACTTGCCTCAAAACACAGAGCTGCTTAGAGGAAAAGCAAGCTGGCTCACGGTCCCTGGTCCTTTGTGTTTATTTCATTGCTTCTTACCCAGTTCTGATTAGAACATAGTTTAATCCCAAAGAGAATCTGGAGTTTCCGAAGCTGCCAGCCATAACTGAAATAGCTTCATTCACTGCACAGTTTGGAGAAGCAAGCCAGCAGGGCTCAAATCTGACTGTTAGAGGTGTGTGAAAAGTAATTAATTATTACTAGTGAAATGTATAAATGCATTAAAGCTGTGGATGATGACAGCAGTATGCTTTTGGTTGCAAGTGATAAAATTCCCAATAAAACTAGCCAAGTCCAAAAAAACCAAAAAGAGGACACTTTGACATTAGGACTCTCTATCTCCCATAATTGACGGAAGAGCTGCACCACCAGATCGAGGACACAGCTGGCTTGGAGAACAGCCTGGACACAGACTGGCTGTTGCTGTGCTTCTCATTTTCTCTCTCTCGGCACCATCTTCAAGCTTTCACTTTGAATTACTAGGGGTGTTGGGGGTAGGATGGAGAAAGTCACGGCAGAAACATCAAGAGCTGATGGGAGTCAGCCAAAGCTAAATTTAATTCAGTGTTACATTTTACCTTAGACATATTATTTAATGGCTCAGAAGGGATAAAAGTTAGTTCAATAATAACTCTCTCAGGTTTTTGCTTAGCATAACAGTTGGCTTATAGCTACACAATAAATAGAATTGCTGTATATTATAGATATTGTTTGATTACAGAGTGTTCCACCATCCCCCTGCTGAAAAGCCAGTATAAAAAAGGCAACTTTTAAGTATCAGCTTTCATAGAATCTAACATGCCTTCAATTATGAGATGGACCATTATTTTATGCCTCACTATAAAAGATAATGTTACGTATGCTGCCAATTATTCATTTATCACTTGAAATTTTTATTTCATATTTCTTTTAAAAGATCTTTAGACTTATTTAGATGTACATGATCAAATATAATTATTGTGCCCATAGAAAAGAAGATATGATATATAAGTAAAATACCTTGTTAAAGTATTGCTAAAACTTGTTAACTGCTCACTCATGTCTGTGAACCACACATTTCAACACAGAGGCATTGGTGTCGGTATGTTTCCATATACGCTATCAACTGCTTCGTCAACAGCATTGGTGGGACTGCATTTCTTTAAGAAATAAAAAAAAGAATACATCTACTAATATTTCCAGAAATCTTTTCCAAGTTGCTGATACCCATTCTGCGTTATGAAAATTTTCATGCCGGTATTGTCATGATCTCACCAGAAATCGAGTCATCAAGGAAAGCAACCGTACTAATGCATGTGCAAGCCATGTTATATCACGTCTATTGGCTGGCTCATGCCACTGCAAGATGCCATTGATGGGATGAAGCTTGATGCACAGACCGTAAGAGAAGTGATATACAAAGCACGCTAGACCCCCCGCCTCCCTCAGTCGGCTCAAACTAAATAACTATCATCATAAAATTATTTGAAACAGTGCATTTGTTTAGTGCATTAAAACTTATTTGAATAACCACACTTTATAGTCTTTATAAAGTGAGGTGTACTTGAATCAATCAATTTTATTTTCTGTTTGTAACACCAACAGACAATGATAGGCTGAGCTTTCAGTCTTAAAAACAGCTTGACCTAAGTGGAGGAATGGTTTTCCTCAGTTCTATCAGCTTCCCACTCTCAGAGACAAGTTGGTGCCATCTGAGAAACTTGAAACCTGTAGCATTTTCTTGCCAAGATTTGTTGTTATAAAAATCAAGCAGAAGCAAGTCTTAAAGGTCTTCTAGAAGACTAAATTTCCTTCAATTTTCAAGCTAAGGAAATACTCAGCTCAAATCAGAAAAAAAAAAGTAATCTTATAAAAGTATTAGGAACTGACTACTCTGTCTTTCCCCCAATACTTAAACAAAATGCATAGAGCTTAAAGGTACTCTTAAATGGTTTAAACTCATGTAACTACCACCTCAACAAGAAACAGAACATTTCTATCATGACAAAAAATTCTAGGTCTCTCTTCAGTGAATACCCTGCCTCTTCAACAGTAATCTGCTCAATACCACATTGAAGGATTGGAAAAGCAAAAGAAAAAAAAAACAAAAGGAAAAGAAACTTCTTTAGTGATTGTAAGTTACACAGTGAAAAATTACCATGGTTACATTGTTACACATCACTAGTCTATCTTCCAGTGACTAAGTTATTTTTTAAATCATTAATATTAACCTGTATAATGACAAAATAAAATGCCCTAGTCTCACATTCTGGTGTAATAGGATAGATTTCTAGCCTCCCAGATCAAGTACCTTGTGGCGTCCCATTTCAGTCTGGGACATAAGTACTATATAGATTTACCTACCACATGACTTCCAGACTCAGCCCAGTAACATCTAAGCTTTATATTGTTATTAGCTGTAATAATTACTTTAAAATCCCTATTTCTTTGTCAATGAAGTGAAGTGGCAGCTGCAAGTTACTGTTATTCATTGTGAAAATTTATTGTCAAGGCAACATATTCTTTCCTTTTCAACTCTTTGTATGAGACTGTGGGGCGTTGTTAGGGGTCATCCACGGTTTCCTTTGCATATTTGCCTGTTTTCATTGCTCTGAATATGAATCAAAGACATGGATAGCAATCTGCTTGCTTAACACTATGTATCAACTTGTTGCAAGGGCTAATAAAATCTGACAGAAATCAGAGCAGAGGTAATAAGGAAAGTGGACCCTAACTATGCATTCATTCATTCTTGATTCATTCTACGGAGATTAAATGCCTTTTATATGCTAGGCACTGTGCGGAACAGTGGGAGGTACAACCAAAGATGGCACGGAAAATATACCCTCATCTCATGAAAGTCGTACTCTGCTGGGATTATGGACACATAAGCAATTACAGTACAGTCTGACAAGTGAGTAAATATGATCAATGATGGAGAAATACAGGAGAGGTCCTCAACTCAGGCTCAGAAGAAGGCATGAGATTTAGACCTGAAGAAGGAGTAACAGTTTGTCATGCAAAGAGATGGGAGAGTATTCTGGAAAAAAGAGGTAAGGACAAAGCGCGTGGTAATATGATCCCAATAGTAGGAATCCTGGCTGTGCTTCATCTAGGAGTGGAACGTTCATTTTGAAAATAATGAAACGATCAGTGAAGAAATCCCTGGCTAATCAATGTTTTGAAGAGCAATGAGAATTATGTAAATGTAGCAAGATTTTACCTGAAACCAGAGAGACAAAGACCAAGGTGGTATGAACAGGTGGTAATAGTACCACAAGATTTTTTTTTTTTTCTATTTTCTTGACTTGACTTTTTCCCCCCCACTAAAAACAGGAGGAAATACTGTAAAAAAGTGAAAAACAACAGAGAAATGCAGAAACACTTCCACAAAGGGACTATTGTGTTTGATCCATACTGTGTTGGAAATACCAGCGAAAGAGTGCTTCTTTGTTCCATTTCTGGGAAATACATCACCAGCATTGTGAGATTCTTGAGATGCAGGAAGGCAATTTTATCTACTCCCACAATTTCAACAAGCTGCAGATTATCAGATGTGTGATCTTTTAAGGTCCGTCTCTCCCATTATAATACAACTTCTAAGACATTCTCCTTGTGAACCATAGTTTCCCTAGGACTTGGTCTAATACTTGGTGCTTGATAAATGCTTGTTGAAGAATAAATGCAGAAATATGTCTTTCTAGCCACTTTTTCCTAAGCTTACCTCTTCTTCCCCTTATTCTGTGGTGGGGAACATCTATCATAATGGCTGAATCAGTCTTCCTGGTCTTCTCCAACAACCCTCCACTCACCTGGAAGGACCCTCATTACCTCCTCCAGGAAAGACCGATGCCCCTCCTGGGTTAGTTTCCAGGCTCATGGAGGTCAGTAACTATGTCTCATTCACACATGGAATGCCTGAAACCTCATAAAATGACCAGTATATAGAGGTGCCTGATAAATCTATCGAATAAACAATTTTATCACGAACTTATGGATTTTGCAATGAGTTTATTTGTACCAACAAGTATTTATTGACTCCCTAATTTGCTGGGCACTATTTTAGATGTGGAAGAAACAGAGATGAGTTGGAATAATAAGATTTCTGGTCTCATAGATGTTTAAATTCTACTGGAGACAAACTAGGTCCTTATCTTTCACCATATGCAAACATCAACTCAATATGAATTAAATTCAAGACCTGAAACTATAACACTACTAGAAGAAGATATAGAGGAAATTCCTCAGGACATTATCTGGGCAAAGTTTTTTGGGGTAAGCCCTCAAAAGCACAGGCAAAAAAGCAAAAATAGACTAATGGAATTAAACTAAAAAGCTTCTGTACAGCAAACAAAACAACCAATGACGTGAAGAAACAATCTACCAAGTGGGAGAAAAGATTTGCAAACTGTCTGGCAAGAGGTTAACACCTAGATTATATAAAGAACTCAAACAACTCAGCAGCAAACCCACAAATAATCTTATTTAAAATATGGGCAAACGATATGAATAGGGATTTCTCAAAAGAAGACATATAAATGGATAAAAAGGATATGAAAAAATGCTCAGCAGCACTAAACATCAGGGTCATGCAAATCCAAACCACAGTGAGATATCATCTCATCCCAGTTAAAACGGTGGTTGTCACAAAGTAGCGAATGCTGGTGAAGACACAGACCAAGGGGAAGTGTTACACACTGCTGGCGGGAATGTAAATTCATACAGCCCTTGTGGAAACCAGCATCGAAATTCTCCAAAAAACTAAAAATAGAATTACCATACAACCTAGCAATCCCATTTCTGGGAAGGGGAATCAGTATGTTGATTACTAGAGGCTGGAAAGGGTAGGAGGAAGGGAGGATAAGGAGAGTTTTGAATAATGGGTACAAAATTACAGTTAGCGAGGAGGGTAAATTTCAACGTTCTACAGCACAGAGGGTGACTATCATAAATAATAATGTATTATTTATTTCAAAATACCTAAAAGGGAGGATTTTGTTTGTTTATTTCTTTGAGACAGAGTCTTACCGTCACCCTGGGTAGAGTGTTGTGGCATCACAGCTCACAGCAACCTCAAAGTCTTGGGCTCAAGTGATCCTCTTGCTTCAGCCTCCCGAGTAGCTGGGACTACAGGCATGCACCACCATGCCCAGCTAGTTTTTATATTTTTTAGTAGATACTTGCTCTTTAGTAGTCTTGCTCTTGCTCAGGCTGTTCTCAAACTCCTAAGCTCAAGCAATCCAACTGCTTTGGCTTCCCAGACTGCTAGGATTACAGGAGTGAGCCACTGCGCTCAGCCTAGAAGAGAGGATGTTGAATGTTTCTAACACAAAGAAATGATAAATGTTTGAGGTGATGAATACCGTATTACCCAGATTTGATCACTACCTATTGTATACATGTATTATATGTACACACGAAATTTCATGTGTACTCCCTAAATATGTATAGTTATTATGTATCCTTATTTTTATTGAGACAGTCTCACTTTGTCACCCTTGGTAGATTGCTGTGGCATCATAGCTCACAGCAACCTCCAACTCTTAGACTCAATTGATTCTCTTGCCTCAGCCTCCCTAGTAGCTGGGACTACAGGCACCCACCACAACACCTGGCTATTTCTTTTTTTTTTTTTTTGCAACAGAGTCTTACTTTGTCACCCTTGGTAGAGTGCTGTGGTGTCACAGCTCACAGTGACTTCAGACTCTTGGGCTTAAGTGATTCTCTTACCTCAGCCTCCCAAGTAGCTAGGACTACAGGTGCCCACCACAATGCCAGGCTATTTTTTGGTTGTAGTTGTCATTGTTGTTTGGCAGGCCTGGACTGGATTCAAACCTGCCAGCCCCAGTGTATGTGGCCGGCGCCCTAGCCGCTGAGCTACAGGTGCCGAGCCCCAGCTATTTCTTTTGTTGTTTGTTTGTAAGGCTTGGGCCGGGTTCAAACCCACCAGCCCTGGAGCATATGGCCAGTGCACAAAGCACTGAGCTACAGGTGCTTAGCCAAATATTATGTATCATTAAAAAAAAAAAAACGCAAAAAACAGCTGGCACTTTCTCTCTATCTTGCAGTGCTGTGCCACGTCCCTTCTCTGTTTCTTTCTTTAAAAAGAAAAAAATTATTTATACTGAGTAAAATGAAAAAAAATTCCAGTAGAGATAGATAATAAGCATGTTAGATTCCAATTTTGATGTTTAACCATTGACAAATTTCAGTCCCTATCCCTTCTTCTTTCTCCTCCTGCCCCCCCCCTAGGCAAGCAGATAAGAAAGCCTGGACGTTTCCTCCTTTGGTGCTGGCAGGGGTGGTCAGACCCTGGAAACCCCAGTGGTCCCCAGGAGAACTCTAACCCAGCCCCATCCTCTAACCATAATGACCACTAAAGCCATTTGCTCCTCCCTTCGCTCACATTATTTTGAATTGCCCTGCTTTTCCCAGAAAGCCTCAGCGTGTGAGCAGTAAACCTTTGCAGACCCTTGTGGTGCAGGCGTAATCATTCCGAACATCTGCCCAATGTGGTGGGGGCAGTAGAGGGATTGCTCCCGTTCTCTGTGGGGTGTCTCAGTTTGTCCAGGCTGCTGTAACAAAATATCTTTGACTGGGTAACCGATAAGCAACAGAAACTTATTTCTCACAGTTCCTAAGACCATGAAGTTCAAGATCAAGGCACGCTCGGTGCCTGTGAGGACTTGCTTCCTTGTCTTGCTTCCTTGTCGATGGTGTCCTTTTGTGAGACTCCTGGCGAACTGCCCTACCATCCACACTGTGGCCTCTTCCCCTTTCTTCAGGTTATTCTGAATCAAACTCCAGCCCTTATATTGTTACTGAATAAAAATTCAGATCTTCTTATTATTTAATAAGCAGATGATTCAATCATCTTTACTTTTTCTAGATGTAAAGACAAAATCCCAACTCATAATTCCCTTTGACTCCTAAAAATTGTCGTTTTCTTAACATCTTCCAAAGTATTCCTCTTCCTATGTCCCTTCCCTTTCCCCCTCTCCTCTTCCTCCTCCTCCTTTTTTTCCTTTCTCTTTCTCTTCCTATCTCTTTCTTCCTTCCACTTAAAAAGTTTTTAAAAAGGATATACAGGATTGATTTTTCCAGTTATGGTTGTGGTTTCCTAATAGGCATCTTTTGCTCCACTTCCAACCACTGAGAATCTATTTTGCTAAAATGACAGCATTTACTTATGTACTGGTCCTTTATGTGTTTAGAGAAAAAGTTTTTTTTTTTTTTTTTTTTTTTTATAAACAGAATCTCACTTTATGGCCCTTGGTAGAGTGTCCTGGCATCATGCAGCTCACAGCAACCTCCAACTCCCGGGCTTAGGCGATTCTCTTGCCTTAGCCTCCCGAGTAGCTGGGGCTACAAGCGCCTGCCACAATGCCCAGCTATTTTTTTGTTGCAGTTTGGCCAGGGCCGGGTTCGAACCCGCCACTCTTGGATATGGGGCTGGTGCCCTAGTCATTGAGCCACAGGTGCTGCCCAGAGAAAAGGAATTTTAAAAAATCATACAATCCTCAAAGTCCCTTCAAATAGTAAAAGCTGCCTACAGTAGTAATGCACAGTGGAAAAATATAGTAAATGAGAAGAATCCATTTATAGTAGTAAACAAAATTAAGTATTGGATGTTACTTTAACCAGACAAACTCTAAAAGCCTAATGATACTAAAAACTTGCTTTTCTAACGTTGATAAGGTAGGTTTTGGAAGTTTTATGTCAGTGGCCCTGGGCCTTGTTGACAGTTTCCCATAAAGCAAGGTAGAACTGTCTTGATATCACTCCTGCACAGGAATCAAGCATAGGCAGAATGCAACCAACATTTTGGAGGGAGTTCACATTACTTGGACCTGGTTGAGGCAGATCTTTTCACACAACGGCATGATCGCAGAGTCCGTGTCAAATTCCCATAGATTTTATTTGCTTTTATTTTGTTATCATGATGAAAAACAAATTAGCTCTTTGAACACAGTAACAGAACAAAAAGAACTACGACCAATTTACATGGTGGACTTTGTGTTCTTTTGGGATCCTACTATGTGCGTGAGCATTACAGAATTATTTCTCCTCTGGGAAATTGTGGGAGGTACATGCTATTCTCCAACCCATGCTTGCACCCACATCATGAACTTGAACTTCACACAAGTAAGGAAATGTGGTAATTCTTGTGCCCTTAGCTTGGTGAAAGAACTTGTAATTGTTGCACATTGTGTTTATTTGTTTAGACTGAAGTCATTGAAACAAGGACTTGTTTTCATCTCTAAGCCTCAACACTTAGCTTGCAGAGCCAGACCAACAGTCGGTGAGTGCTCAAGAGCGTTTTGTAAAAGGGTAGTTAATACAGAAACCTTTTAGAACCAGTAGCACAGCTTCTTGGAGTTCAGCTTTATCTAGGAAGTTGGCATTTAAGGCCTCTTTTGTTCTTTACTCCAAGCGGTTCTTGAAAGCATTTTTACTGTTCTTATAGTTTTGATGTAATTTTTACACTCCACTCCAACGTTAGAATCTTCAGCTTTTTTTTTTTTTTCCTAAGACAGAGTCTCACTATGTTGCCCTTGGTAGAATGCTCCGGCATCACAGCTCACAGCAACCTCAAACACGTGGACTTAAGTGATTCTCTTCCCTCAGCCTCCCAAGTAGCTCAGAGGCTATTTTTTTGTTGCAGTCGTCATTGTTGTTTTAGCTGGCCTGGGCTGGGTTCCAACTCTCCAGCCTCAGTGTATGTGGCTGGTGCCCTATCTATTGAGCTACAGTGCTGCCCAAGGTGAGAGATCTTAAACTTTTCTCCCTATGATCTTGGCAAAGCAACTATTTGGAAAAAGTGCATGTAAAAATGATATTTATTTGAGCAAATCATATACCATTGTGTGTGTGTATATGGGGGGAGATAGAGATGGAGACCAAAAATGCTCTAACTGGAGACATTCACTTCATATTTAAATATTTAGAATTTTTAGTAGCCTGTAAATACAAGAACATTTATTACATTAAGGCAGACTTCATAGATTTGACATGTAGCTGATATTTTCACAGTGTGAGAAATATCAAGCTGACATTACACTGTCTCTGTGATGATTATTTCCAAATGCCAGAGTGCAGAAACATATTCATGGGACTTTAGAGTCTTCGTTAGGAAAGTGTCATTTTAAAAGACATTCATATCAAGTTCTTTTTTATTTCAACATGAAGTATGAAAAGCAGGTTAAGAAATCAACAGAGAGAGGCAAAGCAAAGAAGAAACCTATTGGCAAGAAAATTTTAAATAATAGATTGATGTGCTCTTAACTATCTCCTAATACTTCTGCAGCTGTAAACTTGCTGTTCCTATTATTTAACTCAAGTCCCATTAAATTTGAAAAAAATAAAAATAGGATAAAAACTATTGGATTATTTTGTAGGTTATCTTTAATAACTCAAATCAAATAGTAACACCGGACTGCAGACTAAAATCAAATACTGGTATTTTAAATTAAAAAATTGTTATTTTGCTTGCCCATCTTTTTAGCAGTTAATTATGAGCCTACTGAACTGCTTGAACGTCTGCTATCTTGGAAATAACTCAAAAGAGTTTTTTTTTTTTTTTTTAAAAACCAGTTGGCTACATCAGAGATAACTACGAGTTTAAATAAACCCCTTTGGTTCCAATTATGTGCACAGCAGTGCTCCTAATTTCTTGGGGTCACTGAAATGCCACGGCATCCTCTGGAAAGCATTCCATCCTGTTAGGTTTCTTTTCTATTTGGAAGCCACTATCTTTTCCTCTTTCAAATCCCCCATTTGGGGGGCAACCGTGGAAATAATAATGGTAACATGGATTCATTGTCTTAAAATCAGACAACTTTGTTCTTACTTCTGCAGGTCAATGACAGGAGTCACTGTGTAGCCACCTACATTCTCTTATTTATCTCGTGTAATATTATTTTTGATACAAACAGAAGTTGCGGACTTCCTTAAGCAAGATCAGCTGCTTTTGGGGGCTGCCAAAATTTAAATTCTTACTTGAAAATCAAAAGGACAAACATGCTGAGAGACAGAACTGCTACAGAGGCGCATTGTAATCTTGTTCACGAAAACCAAAGCCCAGAAAGAACAGATTGCTAATTCTGTTATCCAACTGGTATGGCTCAAATTTTTAAATGTAGGAGCTGGATTCAAAGAAGATAATTTCATTATTACGCTCAAGCGTCACAGGGGTAATACACACAGTGTATTGTAGGCACTGAATGTCACAAGATGAGAACACTGAACAGCCAGAGTTTGCCCCTGTTCACTCTCGTATCATACTCTTCCCACGGCAGCCCAGTTCCATCGGTCCTGTGAAAAGGGGGCAAATGGGAGCGTTATGACCTTGCTCCCAGGACTTTGGCACCACAGCTTCCCCCCCTAAACCCAGGGCCATCCCTTTCAAGATCCCAAGAAGGCCAAGGCTGGCAGGTCCGATCCTTCCCTTTGCACCTGTTTTCGTCCTGGAGGCTGTTCCTAACCCGGGACTTTCTAACAGAGGGCGGAGGATTTCGTCAGTTTTATAACACTTAGTTCAATCCTAAGCCAGGCACGGTTCACCTTGTGTTCTGATCTCCTCCCTATTTGTCTTTTTTTTTTTTTTTTCTTACTAACTGCCAAGCTCCTACCGCCCTGTTTATCTTCACTCCCACAGCCCAAGGCCAAATCCGGCAGGGATGGCGAGTGTTCAAAACGTGGGGCAAAAGTTGTAGGATTTCAGGCTTTGCTGGGAGGCCTCTTTCCGCTCAGGAAAGCCGCGGGGGAGCTGGGCTGTCGTCTTAGATAGAGACCCAGGCGCTAGACCTCCATCCAATCTGGGAGAGAAATCCCAAACTCGAGCGCCGAACCCCAAGCCTGGAGCTAAAGAGGAGGAGCTTCTGGGCGGGGCTTCTGAGAGCCCCGCCCCGCCCCGCCGTGTCGGCGCGCGGCGCCCCCCGGTGGTCGTCAGGCGGCGCTGCTCTCGGCCGCGGAAGGCGTTGGCGGCGGAAGGGGAAGCGCTGAGTCCGCGGGGCCGAGCGGCCATGGCGGAGCCGGTGCGGGAAGAGCTCTCGGCCCTGGCCGCGATTTTCTGCGGGCCCCGCGAGTGGGAGCTGCTGAGCCGCTCAGGTGACTACCCCCACGAGGTAGTAGTTCTCTACACATGTTCTCTCCGCCGCGCCCTCTGCCCCCTACCCCCGGAAGCCTCGGTTGGGGTCCTGGTTAGTGAAACGATGGAATGATTCTCCTCGGGGACCGGAGTTCTGTCGCAGGAGGCGCAAGCGTGGGGCGACCCCCTGAAACGTGAATGGCGTGGTGCCACCCACGCCGGGCTGACTCCGGGCCCAGCGTCCCTTCCCAAACGCGCTCTCCACGTCCTGGCTAGCCATGCACTTGCCCTCCGGCTGTCACCTTAAAACTTGGTTTATGCTGACACCCCCCTTGAAATCCAGCTTCCCCCCAATTGTTTTATATCCTTTATAAGCACTGTTCATTAGGCCCCTGAGAGCACGCACCATAGTTTTAACTCTCCTTGGGTATTTGGTCGCCTTAGGTTGCACAAGGGCAAGTACCACGTGTGTTTTGTAATCACAAAACTCCCACCGCCCCTAACTGTGCCAGCCAGGCACATGATAGTGTTCGCTGAATGAGCTTTTGACTTCGTCAAATGTCCAACCCCAGCCTTACTTGAGTTCTTTTTCCAAGTTGAATGCTTTTTCTCATACTTTTTTTTTTTTTTAATAAGCTCTTAGGGACGCATTAATCATTCAGCCCTTTTTTGTTGAATATCTGCTCTGTGCAAACATTGACAGTTTCTTTCCAAGGCACCGCCCATGTCCTCTAGGAGCTTACAGTCAGAAGAGGATTTTTGGCCTATTTTTTGATAATAGCTAAAACTTACTCTGTCCCTGCCTGTGGCTTTTATTAAGTAACAAACAAAACTGCCACTTCTAAGACAGTGTAATGATGCGCAGATAATTCTCCATTTACCTTAATTTTTAAATACATTGCTCTCTTTTGGGAGGAGGTGTCACCGGATTTATCCTTGTAATGTTAGATTGTAGCCAGTATTAAAATTGTCTTTCTGACATTAATTGGTTGACCTTTAAAAATGTAGTCTAAAATGGGCTGGAAGTTAGAAGAAAATCATCTAGGATTAAGCTAGCTTCATGGTATCCCTGCAATGTGTTACTCGTAGACTGGAAGTTGGCTCATTTAAACTTACTCTTGCATTCACCTGTCTACTGGCATTTGGTGAGCACTCCGAACCCATAAGTGTAACGGAGCTGCTTTCGTGCCTGGTGCCTAGCCTGTCTTATGTCTTTTTGAAACAGTTGCTTAAAATCCCTATTAAGGGATTGACTCACTTTCACTGCTTTTTGTCACCCTTTCTCTGATTGGATAGTGTTCCTAATTCCCATCTCCCTGTCTCCTCTGCTGTCTTTATTGATAATTACTGCTGCCTGAGGCAGCTATTTGAAGAGATCATCAGTTTTCTTAAATTCATTTATTATGGCTCAGTTGGGACTATCCTGGGAAAATGAACCTGCGATTTCCTATCACACCTTAAAGAGATAGTAATAGTTTGGGTCATGAGTACACAGTTGAGCATAAAACACTGCTGACAGGTCAGAGAAAGCCCAAACAAGTAAGTGTGGAAACAAAGACAACAGTTTCTTAATATTGAGAACACTGTGGACTCTTTATCTGCTGTTAAATTGAGCATGACTTTCAAGCCATGCCTCCTAATTAATTTAATTCAGTGTTCTGGCATCAATAAGTAATTGAATTATAAAAGAATTCAGGGTAACAACTTAGGACATTTTGTTGCTGAAAGGTTCATTGCAGAGTAGAACAGTTCAGTGATTGAAATAGGGATGTTTGATGTTCACAATTGAGCATTAAGGATAAGGTAAGAATTTCTTTAACAAAAAACATGCAGCAGGCTGCTGGCTGCCTCTCACTGTCAGTATGGTTTGGAGGATATAAGCTTGAATGTTCTATACACCATCAATTTCTTCCTGGCTCCTGCAAAATAAGGTTTCTCCTTGTTGCCATTGGAATCAGGAGAACATTGCCGAGGGATTACACTTTTGGTCACAAGATAGCCCAGAAAGGCTCAGGCTGCTAATCCAGGGGTCAAATATTAGGGCCACAAGATCATAGAGGCTGGAAAACAAACAAACAAACAGCTTGAAGAGGCTGAATAATTGGATTCAGTTTAGCTGTATTAATTTAATCAGAATTTCAGGGAATTTATCTACATTTCGGCCAGTGGTTATAGTAAATAGGAGGTGTCAGGTGTAACCATCTCCTAGGGACACAAATTATTATATGTAAACCAGCCCCTATACACCTGTCTATGAGGGATGGCTGTGGGTAGACCAAGTCAAGAACATTCTGTCCCTTGCCAGGACAGGTGGCAGATTTAGTGGGGTCACTTACCATGTAACAGACTTTGAATGCATCTTGCTCTGTGAGGGATGTGTTGGCCTTACTTCCCAGAGATGATCACTGACTTCAGACTGGTTAAATAACCACCAGGGTCCAGAGTGTATGAACCTTTGCACTACATCATGTTCCTCAATAGAGATGTGGCTGCTGTGTCAAGAAAACAGTTCTGCAGAGCAAGGAAACCCAGAGCAAGGAAAGAGTAATAATGAGCACCTAAAGAAACAACGGTATAATCCAGCTTAGGTTCTGAACAATCCTAAAGAGGAGAGAGAGAGAGTGTGTGTGTGTGTACATTTATGAGGTGTGTGAGGGTAGCATTATGTATCTTCATTTTCCTGGTGGGGAAATTGAGAGTCACAGAGGTAAGATTGCTATAGTTAGCGCTCATTATACATAGACGGGTTGCATTTCAGGAAATCATCTCATAGATCAAAAACCAGTGAAATGGGAGCTGTGTAAAGCCCAGTGTCAGGTAATATGTTTGCATGGTAGTTTCAGGGTGCATTTTTCTATGTTATTAACGCTCATGTTCCGATTCAGTTGGGCCCTCTTGAAAAAGGAATCATGACTGTCACACTTTCACCCCTCTAATCTGCTCAGCTCTGTCAACTCATTGTCAGGACCGAGCTCACCCCTGTGAAACCAATTTAACCTTGAACTTCATTCCTGAAGGATGACATTGCCACTTTTAGCTTCATTTACTTTTTTTTTTTTTTTTTTCTTTCGTAACTGCTCAGAAACATATGTAGAAATCCAGCTGACCCCTACAACAAGGGCTGTGTCTGTGCCCTTGTGACCTGCCTGGGAGCAGGAGTTTCCTCTTGTGACGTCAAGTATGAAGTTGTTGGAGGCTTCTTAGTGGTTTTCTGCAAAGTCTTACATTGAGGATATGTGCCAAAAAAAGAAAAAAAAATTAAGTGATGAATCTTGAAGACCACATTCTCTTAAATGTTACCCTTTGAGGGTCTTTTGTTATTGAACCACATTTTTGAGTTTCTTTTATGTGTCGTAGACTGCGAAGATGAGTGAAAGTTAAAAATAGCATTCACGAGGCATTTGGGTGCAGTTCAGTTTCTGTAGTTTGAATTTCTGTTGTCCTTTCATGCGTTCGTAAGGAAGTGTAAGATCGAAACCTATTTCAGTTTGTGTTTTTTTCAGTCTTGAAATGGATACAACTATCATCAGGCAAACTGACTTGTGAAAAACAAAGTTTGCATGAAGGGTGAGACCAGTTGAAGGCTAAGACCTATGTCTTTTTGTAGGGTCTTCAGGGTAGTTTGAAATAGCCTTGAAACTCAGGAAAATTTTAGTTTTCTGCGACAGGCATAAGTTTTTTAGCGCTCAGATATTTATTGAGAATGATGAATTTGTGAGTTAAGCTTATTAAGTAGAGTATTAGGGGCGTGTGGAGAGGTAGAGATTACCATTAGATTTAGAGCACGATTTTTTTTTTTCTTGTAATCACTCTGTTTTCTAAGCTGTTAATAACCTTAGAGCAGATAGGGACAACTTTGCTTTCTTTTTATTATGGAAGAGAGAAAAAAATATCATAATACCAATGCATGTGTTACATGAAAAGTTCTGAGACAAAAGGGGTCAGTTAATTGCTTGCACAAACTAAGGCAGCTGAGAAATGGAAGAGTAAGATACTTTTGAGAGTTTCAGGGAGAAAATTAGTTTTTAAAAGAGTGTGTGATTTTATAGCCACATTGAATGTCAGCAGAATGGGGTATGTCATTTTGCTTCTCATTTGCTTATAAAGAGGGCATCATTCTGTGTAATTTTAGTTTGCAGCTACAACGTCTGTAGCTGGGTGGACAGAGGCACTCACCAGAAAGACCAATTAGGAAGGATGCTAATTCTTTTTTTTTTTTTTTTTTTAATTTTATTGAATGGTAACTATGTACATTAATGCCCTTCTGGGGTACAGTGTGGGGTTTTCACATGCAATCTGAAATACTTCCATCAAACTGATCTACACAGCCTTCATGTCATTTTCTCAGTTATAGTTTTAAAACGTTCTGATTCTACTCTTAGAGAGTTTCACTTGTACCCCTGTAAGATAGACTTCAAAAATGGTCCCTCCAATCCCCCTCCCTCCACCCATTTCCCCCCTCGATGCTAATTCTTTTAATTCTTAAAAGAATTAAAATAGCTTTTCTTCTGAATATCTATTACAACTGATAGTTTCACAGTCTTTTAAGATAAAGGTCAGGATTTTGCCCCGTTGCTATTCTGTTTGCTGACCAAGACCAGAAAACGACAGAAAAATGAAAGCTGGTGAAGGTTTACATGGCCGGCTCAGTGGACATTTAAGGTTTTCCCTGTACTGTTTCTGTTATTTGGTTCCCTGCAATGGGGAGGAAGAGGTGGGTGTTTATATGGCAGACCTTGGAGATTACTGTGAATCTCAGGGTGTTTTCAAAGCCTGTAAGGGAGCCTTTTGTTGTAGTGGATACATTGTCTCTTTCGTGGTGAAATCTCCCTCTGCCCTCCCCTTATAAGGACACCTGTGATTACATGTAGGGCTCACTTGAGTAATCCAGGATAATCTCCCCATTTCCAGGTCCCTAAGTTAATTATGTCTGTGAAGGCTCTTTTGCTATGTAAGAGAACATACGTTCTGGGGAACAGGTTGTGTATGTCTCTGGGTCCATTATTTAGCCTACAACAGGTACCAAGGAGTTCTACACCTGGGAGATCCGTGATTAAAAGTGATACCATAACCCTAAGAGCTATGTCACTGTAAAATTTAAAAACTTTTTGTAAGCTCTTTCTTTGGTTGTTAAAAAAAAAGTTGAGATATTTTAGTGGCAGAGAAAATGGTTAATGTAGCTTAACCACAATAATTCTGGGTATGAAAATACCATAAAATAAGTTCAAAGTACCATGGAAGTCCTACGGGCAGACTTTAGAGAGAGATGCCCTGGGGACCGACAGAATTCTAGTAGACACAAAGTGCAGGGCCTCCGTGAAAGATAGGAAAGCAGGAGCAAGGCCCAGACAGAGGAGACTAGAGATGCAGGGGAGAACATGGTGTAAACGGGGTGGTTGAAGCAGCTGAAGCAAGGAGCGAGGAGAGAGGCAGTTGGAGTGGTAAGCCGGCCCTCAGTGTTGGAAGGAGAAATTCGTAATTTGGTCTGTCAGTGTAGGAGGATTTGGTGTGGGAAGAAAATCGCGATAGCAGACGCCAGAGAAAGGTCTGCAGTAAGAGGACGGTGCTGTGAAGGGAAGAGAGAAATCCTGGAGGACTCGTGGGGGGAGTTTGGCAACTGAATGTTTAGTGTGATGCAAGGAGAGGGGATAGAGGGGGATGGTGACGTTAAGACTTCAGGCCTGGATAACTGGAGCAAGAAGGTTGTTCGTGGTATTATGCTTTGCAGAATGCCTGTGCGTTTGGGGGTTGAGGAAAAGATGACAAAGCAGTGAAGGAATAAGCAGAGATGTAGCCACAGCCCCCGGACGACGTGGTGTCTGAGAGGTAAGGAGGAGAGAGAAGTTTGAGGAGACTGGTCCAGCAGGCTCAGATGCTATGGAATAGCTCAGATGCAGGATAAAGGCCATTGAATGGGGCTGTATCAGGGGTCCCCAAACCATCCTCAGACTTAATGATTCACTCTAAGGACTTACAGTATTCAGAAAAGCTGTTATCTTCATGGTTGCAATTTTTTATGGCAAGTCGGATACAGATTGGAATTAGCAAAGAAGTAACGTGAGTGAAGTCCAGAAGACAAGGTTCCGGGTGTCCCCATCAGTGGAGTCCCACAGATGTGTTAAGTCTCTAAGCAATAATGTGGACAAGACACCAGAAATGGTGACAACATAGAAAGCTCAACTTGCGGGGTACAAGTGAAACTCTCTAAGAGTAGAATCAGAACGTTTTAAAACTATAACTGAGAAAATGACATGAAGGCTGTGTTGATCAGTTTGATGGAAGTATTTCGGATTGCATGTGAAAACCCCACACTGTACCCTAGAAGTGCATTAATGTACATATTTACCATTCAATAAAAAAAAAATAAAATTCCATGCAAACAAAAAAAAAAAAAAGAAGGAGAATGGAGAAAAAGTGCAGACACACTTTTCCTATAGGAGAAATCTTATCACTCAGCCTGTGAGCAATATAAGGAATGGAAATTCAAGAAAGAGGGGAAGACCATTATCTTCTGACACTTAGGAAAGGCTAAATGGGAAGATGCATTTTATAATGAAAAATTTAAAAAGTTGACAAAGGAGCAAATAGTTCACAACACAGAAATGAGAAAGGCAGAAGGACAGAAACTATTCTCTACTGTGAGACATGCAGGAGGAAGCCTGGCCTTCATCCTTGAGATTGCTTTAAGAAGTCTCACATTCAAAAACATCGCAAACAAAAACACTTTAATTATTTAAGTAACCCAAAATAGAAAATTTAAATCAACAGATAAATTCATATTTATGTTTTTCTCTTTTAAAACTGTAGGATAATTATAAGTAATTCACCTTCCCTATGTTAATATCTGTACATCTAGTGGAACAATTGCCCCTTCCAATATTAAGGAGTAGCTTTCACAGGGGAAGATTTTTTACTGTAGATGGGTCCTAGGGTGTCAGTTTGATATAGCGTGTCGGCCTCAGTTCTGGATTAACTTGGTAGTGTAATAACTCCTTAGTTTTATTTTACCTATAATCCTCATCAATGATGTCTTCAATTTTATCTGTGGCCTCGGCTATAGGACTTTTGATGGCAGTGAAGAGGTTATGCTGGTGGTAGGGATACTGGCCAGCACACATGGCTGGTCAGCCATATGACATCTTTCTTGGGGGCATAACTGGGCACAGCAGGCTGGACAACTCTGACTTGCTACCCAGGGGGCAGGATCACCATTAAGTCTGGTATGGGCATGTGTGGAAGCATAATTGGTTGGCTTTGTGTTGGTTTCCCTGCCCTGTAAATCCCCCTGTTCCCTGGGGAGCAAAGTGTCACATGGTTTTGGACACCAGCATCTTGGTTACTTGTTTAGGCAGTCAAAGCTGTGGTGCCACAACCCCCCATGTAAGCATGGTGGAATATGGTGGAACCGTGGGGATGAAGAGAGGCAGTGGCCACTCCCCCCCCACCCCCAGCAGGATGCATTCTAATAGTAGGTGTGGTTTCAAGATGGTGCTGTGCTGTAGCAGTGTAGGTCATGGGAAAGAGGAGTACTCAATATTGGCTCCTACCCTGGAGGAAATTCAGCCTTGTTTATCTCCAGGTAACTTTCCAAATTGGATTTAGGTTTGTTTAGGATTGCATATCTTTTTTGTAGCAAGGACAGCAGGCATCTGTTTCAATAGTGGGGACTACTGGAAGTCTCTAGCTTACTATTCCCCCAGAAGAAGAAGTTTCTTCTGGCTCCAAGTCAATCTTAGTGGGAGAGACCATGTGTCAGAGTTTGGCTGCTTCCCTCCCCTCTCTGTGATGCTATTTTGGATTTCCATGGTTCACAGGGGTATTGTTGCCCCCCTATTGCTCTCCAGCATAATTCCCATCATTCCAGTTAGAATAGAACTGTTTATTTGTTGTTTGGTCCTATTTTGTGGAGGAGATGAGTGTGAGGCAAAGCTAGTCAGCTATCTTGCTGACATCACTCCATGCATCATTAACAGAAGCTTTTCTGGAATCATATTAAACACACACATGTATTTAAGATTTATCTCAACTTCGGAAACATCAAAATGTTTATTCAGGTAAATTCCAAATCAAAGAATAGGGTAATTCATTGGCCTAGGATGGTTTAGCAGCTGCAAGGCATATAATTTCATTACTATTTGATAATAGATATATGGTTTAAAAAATTACAATGGTTCTTAATGTATCTGGTGGTATATTAACCACCTAAAATCTAAAATAAGTATCAATGGTCATTATACATGCTGTTATGTTCACAGGCCCTGGGGACACCAGGAAGATGTACAACAAGTCCTCAAGAAATGGCTAATCTCAAGCCCTTGGGATGCAGGTAGCAAAGCAAAGGAAGTAAAAATGCCTCTCAGTGGCAAATCCCTTGTGCTTTGTAATAAGATATGCGCCTTTCCAATAAAACTGTATGCAAAGTAAGGGAGGAGATGGGAGACAGCACCAAGGAGATACGATGGCCTGTGATGGCCAGTGAGGGATGGCAGCCAGGACTGAGACAGGGCGCTGTGAAAGAGCAAATCGTCCTCTGTATCTCAACAGCCCCTGCAACTCTCAAAAGTGTAAAAATCATCTTATAAACTTTCTTATTAACTCATGTAACATAGATACACAATTAAAAATAAGCAATATTTTTAAAAGTTGACTTAGAATCATCAAGAAAAGGCAAATTGTTTTTTTCAGTATGCTCAGAGATCCAAGATTTAGAAATATTCCACTGAAGTCTTGACCTAATGTGGAACACTCTCTGAAAATGCCAGAAAAATGAGACATCTCTTTATTGAAAAAGAGAACGCATATTTATACAGATGCTATGCCATCTCAAGTCCGTCTGGGAAGCAGACACTTTGTAAATTAGTGATGTAACATTTTTTTCTGGATCTCACTTCTTCCAGAGTTCTTATCTTACTCTTGTGATATTCTTCTCAGTTAGGAGAGGCTGGTACTATTGTTAGCTCTCAAATGATGAAACACCTACAGACACAAACATATTGAAATGACTTGCCTATGTCTACACAGCAAGTCATTACCACAGCCAGGAATGAAGTCTAGGTCTCCTGAAGACTAGCCATCTTTCATGTTTTTCTATAACACTATGTCAAAAAATCCCAAAGTCATGCAGAATTCTATTGAGGTAAGAAGTAATCTTATATAAACTGAGAGGTTTTGTTAACAGGCTTCCTTTATGCTAATATTTGGGAAACTACAGCTACTATTAATAGCCCTGGCCCCCAAGTAGGCTCTTTTCTCCCTAGAAAAGTTAGGACATCATCTTGACATAACTGAATATAATATGATGTGAACTTAAAAAAAATTCTCAATGTAGTCATGGAAAAATATAAAAAATAGATTTCATAGTAGTATTACCTATACACTCATATGAATGGCAAAACATAACTGTAGTCCAGAAATTAGAAGGGAAGAGGAGAGAGAGGGGAGGGGAGGGAGGATATCGGAGGAGGGAGGGTATTTGGGGGGAACCTCACCTATGTGCACAATGTAATGGTACATTTCAAAACTATTAAGAAATGAGTATAATTATGATGGATGTGTTACTTAGGTCAATGTAAACATTTCATATTGTATATTGAAGCAGTACCCTGAACCCCATATATTCATCAATGTACAAAGTTATGATTTAATAAAAAATAATTAATTAAAAAAAGATAAGAAAAAAAAGATAAAAAGAAAGAAGCAGAACTTGAAGAAGACTACAATTAATGTGAAATTTCCTTCTTAACAAATCTAGATGGAAATTATCCTGCTCTTGGGGTAGGGTTTCCAGATGAAATACGGAAGCCCAAATTTAACATTGGTGATGCACATTAACAAGTTATTTGTTGTTTCTCTAAAACTCAAATTTGCCTTTATATCTTGTATTATCCATTAAATCTGGCAAGCCTATGCTAGTGACCCATCACGCCATGCCTAACAGGCAAAAGTATAAAGGTTTACAAAGGCACTCCTCTTTCTCCCCAAGGGAAGATGGTAGGAAGAAGAAAACCATCTGCACCTTCTTCTTTATCCCTTGATGTAGAAAGTGTATTTGATGACAGAATCTTAAAAAACACTGGCTGTTGAGTCCTTTCTGCTTTTGTGCCCTAACATATCTACATTCCTCTCTACTACCTTTCACACAAATGAACTGTTCTTTTGGATGCCTGAGAAACTTCTACAGCCTTGTCAAATAGCAAAAAAAGTTTAAAAAATATGAGATTGTCTTTTGTTTTTCCCAGTGTGACAAGAACAACCATCCCTTCTTCCTTTTCATTTATGTTTATATGTATACAGTGGTATATATTCATGTATATTTGTACATAGGTCTATATATTTATGTAGTCTTTACTTGGAATTACACTTTCAATACAGACTAACAAAATGTTTATCTTGGGGCATAACTTACTCACCGTCTATGCCCCACATTGGTCAGATATTGGGATAAGGAGATAGACAGGCATATTCCCTTCCATCATAGAACTTCCAGCCTCACAGAGGTGGGCCAGACAATCTATAAACTTTGCTATAATGTGTGATTAATAATATAATGAGGCAGGACAAGATAATTTTGGTTAGAAAACCATTTGCATCTTACAATTTAAAAACATTTTCTAGGATTTGTTTTGACTAGCAGTCAATGCACTTTTAAACATTCATCCTTTGAGCTTCCATGAAGAACTCTCTAATAAGGGCAAGGAGAATTTGAGATACAAGTCAACACCTTAAGGACACATCGAGGAGGTCTAGATGGTCACCTTTCATTTGATCAGAAAGTCATTGATTAGATGACTAATAAAATTAAGACAAATATGGAAGCATATACTTTGTTCCTTTTAATACCAGCAAAAGGAAGACAAATTCAGGAATGAAAATCTCACTAGGATTTTGAAGAGAGCAGTTTAATTACAAGGCACAAGTTAAGCTACAGGGCTCTGATGATGCAGTGTTTATGGGCACGTGTGAGAAAGAGATGCCTGAGGATGGCAAAATGATAATGTTATTTGCTCTGCTTCATAGACTTGCTCTTGCGTGGAGATTGTCCTCTGTTAACAGCACAGTGACTTCAAAGAGTGGGGAGAGGAGATTAATGAAATGATATCTTGCAACTCACAGTTGAGTAAAACACATCTGTGACTAGAGTTCTAAAGAGCGTTTGGATATTCATGAGTTGTTCTTTGGAGTTGAGATCCTATTAGCATGCACACCTTTGGATCACATTGACCAAGAATTCTTTGTCTTTTAATCAATAAAACAGGAGGTTGACTTTGATGGCCAGAGATTGAGTCAGACTATTGAGTGCACTGCCAATAGACCTATTATAATTGATCTCTGCTGAAACAAAACCAGAGGTCTGCACACACAAACCACATCCAGAACTGTGAAATTAAAACTGCAACTTAGTTTTTATATGAACTCATTAGGCTGTAATTGCTTTAGGTCATTTCCGATTACTTTAAAGAGTTACATTATCATTTCTGTACTGGAACTTAGTAAAATGTGAAAATGTCATTATCTCTAAATGAGTTTTTTAAAATTCCTTTTTCTACACACCACTCCAATACCAGACAGTATTATCTGTTATTATGTGTTAGCTCTTCATTACAACAGTTCAGAAAGATCTAATTAACTTTAAAAAAAATGTTTAATACCTGTTAACTAATAACAGGTTAAATCCTTACATACACATGCACACACATGTGCTCATGTGCATACACACACAGAGTTTAATTAAAATAAAATTTTATTATAAGGAAATCATTGGTTGGAACTTATTTATATTCTGCAGGACCCAGGGGAAAAAAGGAAAGGCCTACTCCTGAGTGTGCACTCGCTTGTTTGGTCTGTTTTGATCATTGCTGTACCTCAACCATCCAGAACATCTAAAACAGAGACTTGCACATAAAAAGCACTCAGGAAAAATTTGTTGAATAAATTCTTAAGTAAAGAATGAGAAGATGGGCTCGGTGCCTGTGGCTCAAGTGGCTAAGGTGCCAGCCACATACACCTCAGGTGGCGGGTTCAAATCCAGCCTGGGCCTGCCAAAACAACAATGACGGCTGTAACCAAAAAAATAGCCAGGCGTTGTGGCAGGTGCCTGTGGTCCCAGCTACTTGGGAGGCTGAGACAGGAGACTCACTTGAGCCCAGGAGTTGCAGGTTGCTATGAGCTGTGATGCCACAGCACTCTACCCAGGGGGATAGCTTGAGGCTCTGTCTCAAAAAAAAAAAACAAAAGAATGAGAAGATGGACAGTTAAAACTTGAACAACCAGAGGGTAAGGGTTCTGGCCTCTGTGCAGTCTAACATTTATATATAATTTTTGACACCCCCCCCAAACTGAACCACTAATAACTTATTGTTGTCCAGAAACAGGTAACACATGCTGTTCAAACTTGTGTTGCTCAGGGTTATCAGTTGTGAATGGGTAAAGAAAATGAAGAGTAAGAATAATGGAAAGAGCCTCCTCTTTCTTTCCTTTCCTTCCTGCTTTTTCTTTTTCATCTATGTGTTGAATAAATATTGACCGTTCACTACCCGCCGGCCCATGTGCCAGGCTCTAGGGATGTAGCTGAGAAGTAGACACACATCATCTCTGGCCTCTGGCACACAAACTAGTTTAAGTAACTCTGAATGTTATGAGTTGTGTGTCTTCAAAGTGAAGGTAATTGGGCTGCTGCAGATGAGAAAGGTGATAGCACATAGATACCTCTTAGTGCCTGGAAGGAGCATCCATGACGTTAGCACCACCCAATGTGCACTACTGGTGACCACTGTGTGGACAACAGCCTGAGAATCATGTAAAACTACCCATGATTACTCATTAAAGACAATTTGTTGTAATCAGTGAATAAAGTAATTTTTCATGATTTTACAGAGGTGAAAATTACTTTATTACATGGAATTTTCATTTCTTATGATGATATCTACTGCCCTTGACTGTTAATTATCTCATCGTTGTATTCAAGACAGTTCTTATTTTGACCTCAATCCATCTGCCAAATCTTCTCCCCAACTTCTCAAACTGTAGGCACCATATCTGCAGAAGGTTCTATTTTCTCTGAATACATCTTCTAAATCTTCTGGAGTTCTATTGTGTAATATTTAAAATGTTTGACCACCCAAGGGACTGTAACAAACTAGTCAACATAAGGAACTAGGCCTACTGTATCGATACATACATGTGGTGCATGTTTGGTCTATGAAAATTAGGTCAACAAAAGGAGGCGGTTAATGTAGGGAGGTGGTCAACTGTACATACTGTATGTATAACACACACATGTATTTTTTGAAGCACAGCAATGAAATGAACACCTCTCCCCACCTTTGGGTCAGGACACGACTGTCTCTCTAGCTGTGTGTTGTTCTTTCATTCTTGTTTCTCAGTGTTTGCTCCCAGGGTGCAGCCCTGCCTGTGATGCCTTCCTCTGCCCCTTTGTACACTACAGCCTCCATCCTTCAAAGGTCTGCTTGGGTCCTATCCCCTGCAAGAAGCTTTTGGATGTGTACCCTGTAACTTACGCCTTCTCTGAACTCTCCCAGCACCTGTGGGTCCCACTCTCTGGGCATTTCAATACATGCTGCCTGTGTCGTGTGGTGCTTCGTGCCTTACCTGTGAACAAGGCGGGGAAAGTTCTCCCACGGGGGCCTTGTACTTAGTAGATGCTTAAGATTTTCCAACTACCTTAATGGAAAATTCTATTGTTAAGAGAAACAATATAGTGCACAGATCAGTGAGTGGAATTCTAAAAACTTCTCTTTAATTCCAGCTCACTCACCCCTACTAGCTGTAACCTTGAGCAGCGTAATTAATCTCTGTGATAATTTCCAGTTTAGCTGCACATGTGCACGTGTACTTACATCTAATAGTGTTGTTGTGAAAATTAAATGATGTAACATGCTTGAAAATCTGGCACATACTGTTTTTTTTTTTTTGAGACGGAGCCTCAAGCTGTCCCCCTGGGTAGAGTGCCATGGCATCATAGCTCACAGGAACCTCCAACTCCTGGGCTCAAGCGAGTCTCCTGCCTCAGCCTCCCAAGTAGCTGGGACCATAGGAACCCGCCACAATGCCTAGCTATTTTTTTTGGTTGCAGCCATCATTGTTGTTAGGCGGGCCCAGGCTGGATTTGAACCCACCATCTTAGGTGTATGTGGCTGGTGCCCCAGCCACTTAAGCCACAGGCGCCTAGCCCACATATTGGGTTTTGATGTTTGCTTATTTGACTCATATATGATATTCCAAAGATAGGGAATATATTATTATTTAGCAGTATATTCAAGATTTTATTGGCAACATAAAGAAACACTTGCTGTGACATATGGAGCAGCCTTGAGCTCCTAGGCAAGTATATTTCATCCAGTCATATCTTTATAATTTCTGAATTATAGATTAGAGCTCATCTCCTTTTAATTACCTTGGGGTGCTAGGGATCTCCATTGCAGTTTAATTTAACTACGTAATTTCAATAATTAATACGTTGAGCAAATTGAATAGGAGGTCTGGTTCAGGCATTCACAGTTTCTAATCAGGCAACTGAAAACAACAGGACGGAATTTCAAGGAAAACATTGCGATTAAGCACTAGTGATCAGAAATATGCCCAAAATAGGTGACTCCCACATATTACAATGGTTACATAAAATGTCATTGCTATTATGAAATAAAATTCCTCCAGAAACTTCTCAAATAGAGATTGTGTTTATACATATCTAGGAGGGATTATTCATATCATTCTAAAATTTTGGAATCTGTGAGTCAGAATGGATGGACTATAAATTCTTTTTTTTCCTCCCATTGTTTCCTGATCACTGGAAATAATTTTAGTTTTTTATTGATGTTTTTAAGTTTCACTGTTGAAAATTCATGAAAAGTGTCCATGTGTGTTGAAAAAATATAAACAATACAGGAAGTTCCCACTCACTTTATATTTTCTTAGGCTTCGGACACTGGAAAGGTTTGTTGCATTTCCTTCCAGATCATTTAGTAGACCTGAAAATGCATAAATGACATCTGCTAATGAAATTCACACCTCCATAATATATACATACCTCATTAAAATCTATATGTAACAAGCAACCTATGTGTATAGTTCTTTAATTAATTGTATTAAGGTATAATTTCCATAAAATTAAATGCACTAATGTTAAATGTAGTGTTCGATATGAAAACATGCACTTCTATCCTATGTAATTACATAACATAGGTTCTATGTACTCTTTTGCCGCTTGCTTAGGCATACGATAAAATAAATTCTTATTTATTGCATCCATTTGCAAATGAGGAAATTGAGGCCCAGAGAATTCCTGTGGTTCATCCCACATTACAGCACTGGTTAGCAGCAGAGCCTGGGCTAGATCCCCCAGGTCTCCTGATCTGAGCCCTGGCTTCTTCCCATAAGATTCTGCTGCCTTTGGCCTTCTATTATTTTGTGTAGGAATTTGCAAAGTTTTTGAAGTCATGGAATCTATTTGGCAGGTGACCAATGTGTAAACAGCTAAAACCAGACCTGCTAGGTTGGGAGATTTAAGGAATTGGCAACCCATTCTCCTCCCCACCCCAAGAAGTGGCAGTTGAGGCACTTCTGTGTTAACTCCAGGGCTCAGCAGAAGGGGAAAAACACCTGATTTGGCCTGTTCTTTGTTTTAATAGTAGCAGACATTAATGCATCTACTTAAAACACATTTGCACCTTAGGGCTGACAATTAAGGAGATCCTTTTTTCAATATCTTGGTAAATTTTGTCACTTAGAAAAATGAAGCAAGAAAATTATTGACAGTGCAAATGTGTGTCCTCCTATGTGTTTTCTCCATACATTGGCACATCCTGTTTGTTACTTAAACATGTCTTTTTTTTTTTTGTAGTTTTTGGCCAGGGATAGGTTTGAACCCGCCACTTCCAGCATATAGGGCCAGTGCTTTACTCCTTTGAACTACAGCACTGCCCAACATTTCTTTTTTCTTTTCTTTTCTTTTTCTTTTTTTTTTTTGTGACAGAGTCTTACTATGTCATCCTTGGTAGAGTGATGTGGTGTCACAGCTCACAGCAACCTCAAACTCTTGGGTTTAAGTGATTTTCTTGTCTCAACCTCCCAAGTAGCTGGGACTATAGGTGCCTGCCATAATGCCTGGCTATTTATTTGTTGTAGTTGTCATTGTAGTCTGGCAGGCCCAGGCTGAGTTCAAACCCACCAGCTCCAGTGTATGTGGCTGGTGCCCTAACCGCTGAGCCAAACATTTATTTGCTAAAGTGGGATTCTTGCTAGTTGTAGAAAACTGTGCCAGAATTTGCAATATTTTAAAATAGCAATTGAAACTTTTTTTTAATGTTTTTTAGCTGTGGATATTCTTTATTTTTTTTTTTTATTAAATCATAGCTGTGTACATTAATGCAATCATGGGGTACAGTGTGGTGTTTTCATATACAATTTGAAATATTTTCATCAAACTGGTTAACTTAGCCTTCATGCCATTTTCTTACTTATCTAAAGTGGCCAGCATAGAGGAAAGTTTATTTAATCTTTATTATATATATTACTACCATGCCTCCTCCATGAAATAAATCACAGCATTTATTTTTTTTTCATTTTTTTTAAATTAAATGATAGCTGTGTACATTAATGTAATCATGGGGTACAATGTGCTGGTTTTATACACAATTTGAAATATTTTCATTAAACTGGTTAACATAGGCTTCACGGCATTTTCTTAGTTATTGTGTTAAGACATTCATATTCTATACCTAGTAAATTTCACATGTACCCTTGTAAGATGCACCCTAGGTGTGGTCCCACCAATTACCCTCCCTCCACTCATCTTCCCCCTTTCCCTCCCCTCCCTCTCCTCTTTCCCCTTCTTGTGCTATAATTGGGTTATAGCTTTCATAAGAAAGCTATAAATTGGTTTCATAGTAAGGCTCAGTACATTGGATACTTTTTCTTCCATTCTTGAAATACTTCGCTAAGAATATGTTCTAGCTCCATCCATGTAAACATGTAAGAGGTAAAGTCTCCATCTTTCTTTAGAGGCTTCATAATATTCCGTGGTGTACATATATCACAATTTATTAATCCATTCGTGGGTCGATGGGCACTTGGGCTTCTTCCATGACTTAGCAATTATGAATTGGGCTGCAATAAACATTCTGGTACAAATATCTTTGTTATCATGTGATTTTTGGTCTT
>CAUYQV010145529.1:0-17777 GCA_963574575.1 Galagoides demidoff | reverse complement strand
TTAACACGAGAGGGCAGAGATCAGCTGCAGTTTCAATAGGTAACAGTATTTAGTGGGAATTAATATCATATTACTTTCATTGTACATAGTTTTATGCTTAAGTTTATTTTTGAGAAACTGGTTAGTAAAATACCATTTTTTTAGTAATTTGCTTTAATTCAAAATTGAGCCATTACTAAAAATTAATCTAATGGGTCCTGAAGTATGGAAAGAATGTGACAGTGACAATTCAATAACTCCAAACAGACAAAAGACTGGGTGACTTGCTGTTTTCCTTCAGGCTTCAGGGACCCTGAATGGCAAAGTGGGGAAGTGACTTAAGTCCATTAGTGTTGGGAGGAGCCGGTCTGGAAGGCGATGTCCGGAGAGCCGGGCTGGGAGGACTACTCTTCCTCTCCTCCTGTTCTACCTGCCTCCTCCCTATGACCTAAAAAGAGTAGGAAAAAACTGTAAAAGAAAATCAGATCAGAGTAGGAATAAGAATATTAGTTTCTAGATTGTCTGAATATGACATATATTTACTCAAAAAAAAAGATGGTCTCGTGAAGACGAAAGACATCTATGGTCTGAACACAGTCTCCTGTCATTTTAACCCAGAATCAAAATATCTTAAAGGTCAAAGCTCATTCCTGAGTTTACTGTTATTTTTTTTTATGATATAGGTAGCTATGTTGTAGTATCCACAGGAGACATTTGCCACTCTGTGGATTGTTTATATCTATCTGTCATCGTTATCTATTATCTTTGCTGCTCTAGTGTGTATTCTGAGTTATTTTTTCATTACCCTGATAATATTTGCCTAGAGAATACAAAATAATTTCTTCACAGAGCTTCATAAAACATTTGGCAGGCAAAAGGTTGTGAAATCACTAATTAATCACTGATAAAAACTATTCATGGATAATCTACAATTGTGTAGTACAGGGGGTCTGAACTTTTGGTTTCTCTGGAAGATGAAGAGTTGTCTTGGGCCACACATTAAATATACAAACACTAATTAGCAAAAAGAAAAGTCCATGCATAATTTTTGTGATATCTGCCACTACACATAAGCAAAAAATTCCTCTCATGATAATCCTAACCATGCAGTGGCTGGTTAAGAGAGTCTTTTAAAATTGTTGAGCAAGTTCCAAGTTTGGGATCACTAATAAAGAAAATGTTGTATATCTAAGTAATAAAACAGTTTTGGGGTTTTTATGTTTTTTCTTTTATTATAAATGTAAAAAAAGTGAGCAACATAAAACTTGTGGGATATGTGACATCGTATCTGAGAGATCAATGCATCACTACCTGGTGTGATGGTAGTAGTCACAATTCTCAGTGAGTTCTCAAGGTGCTCATCAGATATTTTCATTCTAACCTTTTCTTTTCTTCTTCTTCTTCTTTTTTTTTTTTTTTTTTTAGATAGTCTCACTCTGTTCCCCTGGGTAGAATGCCATGGTGTCATAGCTCACAGCAACTTCAAACTCTTGGGCTCAAGCGATCCTCTTGCCTCAGCCTAAAGTAGCTGGGACTACAGGTGCACATTGTCACAATGCCAAGACAGTTTTTCTATTTTTAGTAGAGATGAGGTCCTGCTTTTGCTCAGGCTGCTTTCGAACTCCTGAGCTCAGGAGATCCACCTGCCTTGGCATCCCAGAGTGCTAGGAATACAGGTGTGAGTCACTGCACTTGGGCCTGGGTTCTAATTTTGCTTATAATGTGCTTCCTTCTTAAAAATAGTTGCTCACAAATTGCTACCAAAAAACTATGATGTGAATAAGGTGTGATTTGAAGTGAAGGGTATTTATCTCTGGGAAGCTAGGACCTCTAATGTTCCATAAAGAGATAATGATCATTTTTTTTCTTGAATTGAGTGTCAGATTAGAGCTCTATGCATTCCATTTGAAAATTGACAGGTAAAATATTTAGGTGGATGGAAAATGGAGTCAAAAATGCACCAAAATATTATCTTCCCAGTAATCTTGATCTGTTTTTAAATTCTTGTATCAAATACAAAAGCAAGGATGCATATTTTTCACTGTTCATGGGACTGTGTTTCACCAACATGTTGAAATTCATAAAATTGTTTGCCTTACATTGAGCTTGCCCCAATTTCCTTTTCATTTGGAATGTTGTTATGGTTTGAAAATTGGTTTAATAAGTTAGTTTTCACCTTGAAGACATGTTTAATTCATTAAAAGAGTAGTTAAATCTGTTACAAATGCTAAATATGTAAGCCAGTTTTCATTATCAAGTTCTGCCACAATTTGTTTTTTGATACTATAAACGACTTGATAACATGTCGCCAATCATAAAATCCTTTCAACACTTGGCCTTAACTTAACCATCTTACTTATAAAAAGTAAATAGCAGTCAGCATCAATATTTTCAAGGAATTCCTGGTGTTGGTTATTATTTAATCCTTGGCCCTTGTGAAATTAACAGTCTTGATGATAATTTGCATGACATTATTCACTTTTAAAGCTTTTGCCCAAGAATTTTCTTATTACTTCATCAAGCATGAATTTGGGGCAGCAATTGCATTGTCTTCTACTAATTTTACAAGTCTTTCTCTTTTACCTGACATCTCTGGGGCACGATCAGTAAGTATACCAGATATGGTGGCAATAGAAAAAAGAAAAAAGTCACTTTAACATTTTTATTTTTTTTTCCTACTTCACATCAATCTCTTAACTTAGTTATAACATTGTATTCATTATCAATTCCTCTAGGAAAAATGGCAAGTTGAGCCGTATTTGCAGCATCAGTGTTGTCATCCATTGCCAAAGCATAAAATTTAAAATTAGCAGCGTTAGTCTCCAAATTCTCGTGATAGGTTTTCCAGTTTCTTCAGTTTGCCTGGCTATAGTCTGGTGAGACAAACTGGGTTTAGAAATATCGCCCTTGTCCCAGAGCAAATTATATCTGCCATACTTTGCCCAATAAACTCGCCATCAGTACATGGTTTTGCATTTTTTTGTTTGTTTGTTATTAAGTATGCTACCATACAATTAGTTTTCACAATTGAATTCATCTGATTTGTAACTTTAAAAAATATATTTGTTAAGGAAACCGATTTGTTTCCCATGCCACCATTTTGTCTTTACAACATAACCCTTCATAGGCATCAAATTAGGCAGTCTTTTCAAATTACAGTCTTTGAAAACTTTTACAAATTCCCTTGAAATTAAGCAGAGCGTCTTACTATTTGCCTCAACAAAAAAGTAGTTGTCTGTCCACTTTTCCCTGAATAATCTTCCTCCATCCTGAACTTTTCTTTTTGGAGGTTCTGTTTTCTTTTGAGATGTTGTAGAAGCCATGCTGGGATTAAAAAAAAAAATAGATAAGGGACACGTTTACTTTAATTATACAAATTAATTGACAGGAAAATAGAAATCAAAGTTTGGGTCCTTCCACATCTCAGCTGCTGATACAGGGGAAGGCAGAGGGCTGATTGTAAAGTATGGTGGGCAATGTGTGAGGCACTGCCAAGGTGTGGAGGACCCTTAACAATTGAATAATAAAGTTCACCCGACTTCTACATACATTAAATGCCTAACATTGCAACAGCAGGTTGAAATATTATTGATAATCCCTGCCTTGCTGAGTGACCACAAGGGTAACATCTCGTGGTGTGTCAGTGTAATGTCTGAGGCTGTCAATTTGATTGTCTGCACTTGGAAGACAACACACAGGAAGCCATGTGCCATCACAGAACTGAAGCCATGGGTGCATACAGAGAAAGCAGTATGCTTGTTAATTTTATTGAACATTATGACATAATGTTATCTGCCAAATTTATACTCCAAACTGTGCAATCGAGTTCCACTCAAAAAAATCACAAAAAATCCCATGATGTTTTAAGTAACTTTACAGTTTTGTGCTGGTTCATGTTCCTAGCCATTCTGGGCTGGGATGGACACTCCAGGGAAGTATTTCATGCAACCACTAAAAGTTGACTGGAAGTTGATTCTTTGTCCTTCTTATATGCTGAATCCCCAAAGTGTTCATTGAATGAATAGTCCTATGATTCCTATGTAATCTTATTATTTATTCTTTTTCAACAACTATTTCTATCAGGGCTAAGATTTTACTTGAGTAGCAAGTATTGCTCAGACATCTAATTCTTTCCATGCATTTTGTGAGTAGGTAAGCTGAGGTTCAGAAAATTAAATAAACTTGCCCAAGTTTGCACCTTCGGTGGTTTGCTCACAGTAGAAAGTGTAACCCAGTCCTGAGCTTTTTCCGAGAGACAGGTCATCCACCAAGGCAGGGCTAGAAAGCATGGGTTTTAATCTCCTGTGTCATGTTAATCTTGGCAATCTTCACGATCCATTTCTTAAAGAGGCAATTCTTTCAAGTAAATGGTGCAAAGCCATTTATTATTCTTCACTCAACTTTTCATTAAACACTACATAGTAGATCTTCTAAAAACTTTTGAATCCTAATTCATTACTAGATGTAAATATGCACTTTCTGCTAATAACTCCCCTAATTGAGACCAAAGCTGACCTTAAAGCTTTCAAGAGTTGGGTTTCTGTCCTACATTTCCTTTTCAGACATTTGAACTTTAGAAAATTGCACTTCAAACTGTAGCTTGCCAGGGGATCCAGCCATCTTCTCTTCAAAGCAACGACTTTTCTTTCATATTTGTTCCTTTGATAAAGAGGATTGAGAAATTATTGCTAAAGGGAAAATTGATAAAAACAATTATCATCTCCTGCAGGAAATATGAGACGTATCAAATAGTGTTTTAATCTGATAGGTTGTTTTGCCTATGAATATTGCACATTATTTTCCAAGATAATTTACATCTGTACCCAAAAATGATTGGGTGAATTCATTCTTATATACACACACGTAAAAATGTTATTATGTATGGTTTATACATATGCATATATAAACACACAAACATTATTATTACATTAATGTTATATCTTTCAAGTATTCTCCTAGGCCTCAGCTGTAAGGAATGTTCCTGGAGTCAGTAATTTAAGCCATAGCTAAGTAGCCAATCATTTAATCAATACATTTAAGTAGTATGAGCGACATAAGGCTACATAATACAATTCACCTACTGAACATACTGTAGGATCAAATTGCCCTCATAATTACTGATTTTTCTTTTTTTCACTAAGAAAAATTCCAAGAGAAAAAAAATGGTACAAAAACTCAATTTTAGAAATCCAAAGTTAATTCAGGGATTGTTTTGGTGTTAAAAAGCAAAATAAGAAGACGGGCATAGTGGTAAGCACCTATAGTCCCAACTGCTCAGGAGGCTGAGGTGGGAGGATCACTTGAGCCCAGGTGTTCAAGGCTGTGGTGAGCTGTGATCAGGCCACTGGACCTCAGTCTGGGCAACAGAACTGGTCTTAAAAAAATAAAGAGTGCCTCCCCTTGACACACACACACACACACACACACACACGCATTCACAAAGTCAGGTACAAAAATGAGAAAACAAAGAACTACAACTTTTCTACTGTAGTATTAGTGACAGATGGCTTCGTTTTGTGGGGAGAAAGTGTCTGCTTCACCTGTTTACCGCTTCCTCAGATAGTAACAATACTCAACCCAGTACTACAGTACTGATTTCCCACCAAATTTCATTTGAAGATAAAAAATTGCTTTACTTGAATTTCATCTCCTGTTTCCTCCTGTGAAGCCATTAAGTTGTCAAGGATATGAAAAGGAAAACAAAAACCGGGGTGGTAATCTACTACCTCAAATTGTATAGAGACGGATTATTTTACTATTAATAATTACCACTAAGATGAAGACAAGTTAAAAACTAATCATTTAAGGAACATAACTGCTGTGTTTTTATGCTAAGAGCAGTCATCACTTGAAATCATTTTTAAACTTATTACATATATGTCATTTCTAAAACTACTTTACCCAGACCTTTTATTCAAGGAAAAGTGCTACTTGCTGGTGGGGGGAGGAAGAGTGCACATTTTATGAAAACCACAAGCCATAATATTTCTTAATTGTCATAATCTTACACTGCTCTTGTAGAATTGTATTCTTCCATCTTTACATAATGCAAGGAATAAGTGTTTTGATATTGATTTTTTAATGAAGCCATTTGTACTCTCAACTAGTTTTATAGACTAAAAGAATTTGCTAGTAAGAGTCTCATTGTGTTCGTTCTCTTGGACTGTGACTACTTAAGGAGGGACCAATCTATATTTATTGCCTCCTGAAAGACCAACCCTTCACGTAACAACAGCCCTAAATCTGCCCAAGTGCCAGTGCTCGTTCTACTTGCTGAAAGCCGTATAGTCCAGGGATTGCCATTAACCCAATCACTTAGCTGACAAAGAGCTCCCCTTGGCATAAGTGTTCTCACTGTGGCTTTGCACAGTTTGATGAGGTGTGGCCTTTAAAATCTTTGCAAACTTTCAAGAATAAAATGTATTTAAATATGTATGAGTTGTTTAATATTTCAAGTCACGTGCTATGCTATGTGCTGTTTATATGTATTTTTCTGTGTTCATAAAATCAGAAATAAGAAGGGTTTTTCCCCCTTTTCTGCTCTCATTGTTTTTCCTACTTTATTTTCATCTCCTGTTCTGTCTAAAACTTCAGACAACAGACTTATTAACTGTTTACATGATTATTCCCCCGCAGTTACCATGAGTTATCCGGTGTTTAGTTTATGATATTTAAAAATTCAAAAGGGTGGAGAGCCCTGGCAAAGACAATTCTGTTTTAACCTGTGTCTTTTCCTGTTAGCATGACAATTTATACACTCTTCTCGCTGGCCTGTTCTTTCAGAGTTTATCTGAAAGAACTTGTGGAAATTAATTCAGAAGAGAGGAAGTCTAAAAATGTGCCTAATCGCTTCACCAAAAAAGTTTGAGGGCAGCAAATTAAACTTCCCTAATTTAAGAGGAACTTTTCTTCCTTCAACTACAAAATAGTCAATATATTTGAAACCTGAGATTAAGGATGGGGAGATTTAAATAAAAGTGCCATGCTTGTGATTTCTATTTTTAGTGAAAAGATTATTTTCTTCTGTAATCTATAAGTTTGGACTTCTGCTAAGCATTTTCAGCCAAGTATAGCAAGAAACTGATTTGCAGTATTTCCAGATGTAAAGCAATTGTAGCTATAATTTTATTGTCATTATTCACCAAGCTCACAATTATGCCTAATTTGATCATTTAGTATTATTATCCTTTCATCATCACTTCTTCAATAAGTTCTTCTGAAAGAAAAAATGTTGAGTAAGTGTATTTAAAGATTTGATTAAACATTAATACCTTAAACCTATTACCTGAAATATTATACCTTAAACAATACCATGTGCTGTCTATATTGTCTCATGGTACCGGTGTAACGTCATAACTACCTATCTAGACATTTTGGCAGATTTAATGAGGTGTAATTGTTATACACTAAGATACATGTGTTTAAAATGTACAATTTGACAAGGTTTAACCTATGTTTGCAAGTATGAATCTACATTACCATATCAATGTTGACACACAATTTTTTTTAATCAAAGGAATTTTTAAAAAGAACAATTTTAAATACAATCACGATTTAGGCACTTAACTCTCAAATTGGTTCATTTTCTTTGCCCAATGTATACAGTCAGAGTAATATATTTTGCGCAGTAGACGAAGTAGAATGAACTTTATAGCAATCCTAAAATAATCAATATTTTTATTCACTTGTTTTTACCTCCCATTTTCTTACTGTTATTTTATTAGCTGACTGGACTTCTTTGTAGTCTAACTTTTGTAGGACCCGTTTTCCTAAATTCTGTGATACATATATTTGACTCTGTACATTCTCATAGTTAATGTTTATTTGACCTGATTACCATATATGTAAATTCCAAAGCAAAACAAGATTATTTAAACAATTAGCTCTCATTCTAAAACTATTTATGACTCCAAGATGTTTCCTTCTCATATCAGTCTGTAACCTAGTTAAACATTTCCAAAGAAAAATGTACGTGTCCTCAGAAACCCTCTGTGTTGTTGGTCCCAGCTGCCCAGAAGGCACCCAGGCGTTGTAACTGGTCTGTGCAGTCTGAGGCCTGCACCCAGAGATAGCAGTCACATCTCGCCCAGCCAGAGGGGAGCTGTGACGTGTGTGGCTTCCCAGTCTTCATGTCAAGTAACACACATTCTCCTGCGTCTCTGCGGCCGTCTGAAGGGGAGAGCAGATTGCAACTCTTCTAACACATTTCTCAGAGTTCTGAAGTTAAGTTCTTTTTTCTTGGAACTTGATGCCTAGATGCCTGGTTTTTCTGAGCTCAGAAAATTCGTCTATTTCTGATCTGTAAAAATTTGCCTTTAGTCCCACATGGACATCGATTTTTTAAAAATATCTTTATTTTTTCTGGCACTTAGTTCTCTTAAAGATATCTATGCTATTTTTTTGGCTTCCTCATTACAACCTCGATATAAACATTTATGCTTAAGAAGAGCTTCCAGCCTCCTTGCTCCCAAACAACAATGATGTTCTCAGAAGGGGACTGGGGTCGCACATCTTGTGCATCTACATTAGACTGTAGTCCCTTGAAGGCAATTTATTTTTGCATTATCACTGAATTGGCAGAGTACTGACGTGTGTCCAGTGCTTAACAATCCTTGTTTAGACACAGAGTTTTGCTCTGGAGTACAGTGGCGTGATCATAGCTAATTGCAGCGCTCAAAATCCTGGGCCCAAGTGATCTTCCTGTGCTGGTCTCCCAAGTAGCTGGGACTCCAGGTGAGCACAACCACACTCAGCTCATTTTTGTTGTTGTCTTGTTATATTGCCCAGGCTGAAATTCCTAGGCTCACATGATCCTCCTGCCTCAACCTCCCAAAGTGCTGGGACTACAAGTGTGAGTCACCATGTCTGGCCCAACAACTGTTCACAAAATAAATCTCTATCTGGCCCAGAAGGTAAAACACAGTGCCTTACTACATCAGGCTAGAGGCAATGGTAATCATCAGGGAAATGCAGCTCACTGCAATTTTGAAAATGAGTATCTGGTTCTAACATTTGTGTGATATAGATTTAAATGGAGATTTTTAGAGGTGAGTCCTTACTACCCAGACCCTCAGAGAATGAATGTTTAATTCTATCTCTGCATTGTGGGTTAACTGTGGACTTAACCTGGCTGAAGAATGAGTGGTTTAGACACAGCTATAAACCCAGTGAACATCAGTACTTCTAACTGCCCAGTGAAGGATACCTTAACAGGAAATCTCACCATGATAAAAAATACTCGAATACAGATTATAGAGAAGACTAGGTTTTTAAAGTGTTTTGTTTTTTCCCCCCAGGATTCTAGGATAAAGTCCCGTACAGATAAATGGAATAGGCAAAACATAGTTAGAGATTCCTGCCACTCTTAAGATTCTAGGAAAGTCTGAAAAATGACGAGAAAAACACACCTTGTTATATGTTAGTGATAAAGGAAAAATGAGTTCTTTTAATCCTTACTGAAAAATTTTAAAATGTTTCAGTCTATATCTCTATCTCAAAAAATATATTGTGCTAATTATACAATTGTACCTTTCTTCAGAAACCTAGAATCTTTGGTTTCTTGAGTCATAGTGTTTCCATAATTGTTAACCAAATTATTTCTGAATTCTTAAAACATGATTAATGCTATTATATTGGTTGAAGGATACAAAAAAATAGGCTGGGCAGGGTGGCTCATGCCTGTAATCCTAGAACTCTGGGAGGCCAAGGTGGGTGGATTGCCTGAGCTCATGGGTTCAAGACCAGTCTGAACCAGAGCAAGACCCCATCTCTAAAAAAGAACCAGGCATTGAGGCGGGCCCCTGTAGTCCCCGCTACTCAGGAGGCTGAGGCAAGAGAATCACTTAAGCCCAAGAGTTTGAGGTTGCCATGAGCTAAGACATCACAGCACTCTACCAAGAGTGACAAAGTGAGACTCTATCTCAAAATATATATATATATATATATATAAATATGATCTTATGTGATCAGTATAAATTACAGAGAAAAAATATAAGGATGGGATCTAACTAGTAAATAAGATGCCTTTCAAATATCAGTAAGACTAGTTTTCAAGGAATACAAGATGCCCTAGGTTATGAGGAGCATTATTACTTTTTATACTACTCAAAAATAAGAGCATAGTCAATTATATTTGTCATACATCATTAAGATGCATCCTGATTTGAGAGATGTTAAAATACAAAAATATGTGTCTTAGAAATAATGACACTCTACATTTTTGACACAACGGAAAGAAATCATGATACCGCATATCTGATGTATAGAGAGGATAAACTGTAATCAGTGCTACTCAGCTACAGAGATAACTGTATTGTGAACACATGAGAACTGGCTGGTCAGACATCACTGGAAGAATGAGTAGGGTATGAATAAAAACAGAGGAAAGTGGAAGATGGAGTATTCCAGGAAGAACAAGAGAATGGCATAAATAAAGGCAGGGTTGATTGCTTTAGGTGTAAAAACAGAAATGCATGTTGTTAGGTCATATATGTTCTAGATCTAGGACATGTCCCCAGATTTGCTTTTTGAATAAAACTCTAGTATTTATTTATTATGTACTCTGGATTTCAAAGAAATAAAAGAAATTATAGATCTTAGGACTATCAGAGACCTTAAAATATCAGTAACAAATATTCTGTCCTTTGGATATTATTTCACATTTACACCTAACAACCAAGCCCATGCAGAGAGACATAGCCAAGGTTACACAGGTAGTCAGCATGAAGGGAACATGATGGCTCAGCTCTCCCACCTCCTAGAGCAGTGCCACTGGTCCAGGACCAAAGGGTTTCAGTGAATGCATTTGCCACATAGCCAGAAGTGTTCACTTCTACAAACATCAGGGTCTTCTAATTTTTTTACAGTCAATTGCAGAATTCTTGTTCACCTAAGACTTTGTTCTAAGAAATGCAATTGACAGATGCCATCAGTTACTAAAATATTTCTAGGGGAAATTGCTGTTAGAGGCAACAATTGTTAAGTGAACCAAGGAACATGAGACTAGAAACATAACTTATTGAAGAAACAATACCAGTGGTGGTGACCTTCTTACAGTGTTAGGTGCGTAAACACGTGCAAAGTTCTTTCAACAGCACTGGACAGTTAATAACAACTGATGTATATCATACCTCCCCCATGAGAGAGCTATGACCTTGTAAGCTCTAGAATTCAGATAAAAGTTGCCTGATAAGCCAGTGTACACACACACATACCTCTACAGTTTAAAATATTTACATAATGTAATAATATTGTGGAGAATTCTGGATGATGTAGGAGGTAGGCTTTATCTTGTAAATAAATGCTGCCACAACAGAGAATTCAATGGAAAACACTAAGACATACTGTGTTCTTTTGCTTTCATCAGTGTGATTTTAATCTTCACTCCTTTGGTGATATAATCCATATCACTTTTGAGGAACTGTTAGGAAGATGAACTAACAATCTAGAAATGGCATATTTCTTTAGGATCTTGAATATAATCTAAAATATAAAATACTAAAGGGATATTTATGATTAAAATTCTGTTCAAGCCAAGTATTCAAAATAGCTGTATTAACTTAATCCCATTATGGAGACTGGAGAAGGTCTGAGTCATTTAGAGGAATTATTAGAAATGAGAAATACATATATATTTTAAACATTTAGGTATTTTATAATATGTATTCTGTATATGTGCACATTTGAACACTCACCCTACCCCTGCCATCATCTTTTCCCCAATTATTTTAATCCTTTTTTAAAGAAAGGAATTGTACATATGTAGATTAAATATCTTCAGCACATCACATAACCACTGTATTTGCTGGAAAGTATATTCCCTGAGAGGGCCTGTGTGTTATCATGGTTCATCTGGGCTTCAGTGCATCCATTTAAGATTGGGTGTGCTTTCTAGAGATAAGAATCTGGGAAGGAATCTTACATCTGGGTTTTATCAGAAAAGAAAAATCATTCAAATATCCAAGAGAGAAAGCAAAAAACTAAGTTTATATGTATGTGTGATATAGAGCGTATTAAAAAAAAGTTTTTACTCTCATGAAGTGTTAATTTTACATAGGCATTTACATATATAATTAACGTGACAATAATTATTAACTCTATTTGCTGAATTTTCACTATGGTTGGGAGCTGTGTTGATGCTTTAAAAATGCATTATTGAACTTTTACAATAGCTCTGTTTAGCAGCTATATTTATTTATGTTTTACCTTGGAAGAAATTAAGTACAGGAAAATACAATGGTTTGATTGAGTGGCATGGTGATTGGCTACAGATTCAACTTTGAAGTTGGCCTCTATGTTCTACCATAACAGGAAAATGTGTTGGGTAGTCTTATAGCAATAGGAGCAAAATGCTGCAGGAACAAGGAAGCTCAGATACTCTACGTGTGAGAGCAAGGATGGGGAAAGGGTCAATGAAAACTTTACATCAGGGAAAGACCAAGAAAATGTCTTTCTAAAGCTGGGGGCATGACAGGCATGTTGGAGGAGCAATGAAAAATCCTATATGCGTAGACAATAGACTGCTCGTTGGTGACAATAAAGTTAGGATGATGCCAGACTGCACAGAGCCCAGTCACCAAGTTGCTGGGCAGTGTCCTCTGTAGGAGGAGAGTGTATTTATCCCATACTCATTGGAATGATTGCCATGGTGCCTTGTAGAGAAACAGGCTAAGTTGTTGGACAGTACTATCCGTAGGAAGTGTATTTATCCCATACTCATTGGAATGATTGCTACAGTAGCTTATAGATAGACAGGCTAAGTTGTTAGACAGTACTCTCTGTAGGAAGACAGTGTGTTTATCCCACTCTCATTGGAATGATTGCCACAGTGGCTTGTAGACAGACAGGCCAAATTGTTTGGCAGTGTTCTCTGTATGAAGAGTGTATTCCCATGCTTATTGGAATGATTACCATGGTGGCTTGCAGACAGACCACCCAGGAGAGTGAATTAAAGTAGGGACACAGGGATTGTAGAAGGGAGACCTTATTCAATAGTCATTTCTAATATAGAATTAATAACTCTTGATGACTAAGTGGATCTGGAGACTGAGGGATTGAGGAATATCATCAAGGCATATTCTGGTGTTTATGACATAGTCATGATGCACAAGCTGTAAATATACAAGCACCATAGGGTAACTTCTTAGATTGCCTGGAATCCCTCTTAGATCAGATGTGGGTAATGAAGATTGGTTTGTCTTCAGATCAACCAGTTATCGCCCACGAAAAATAATAGATGGCAGAATACCTCTTCTCACTTTCATCTGATAGCTGGAGTTACATTTTAAGTCCATAAGCCCAATTTAGGCAATTTGAATGACTAAAAAGGCATTACAATTAAGACATTTTAATAAAATAGTTTTATTAATATGCAGCTGTTTAGATTAATTTTTACCTTAAGGGGTGAAGACAGTTTTCAAACGCACAGTTCAGCACTGAAATCCCGCTTTCTTCTGACAGTCCTCAGAGTTCTCTGGGACAGTGGTGTCACCTGTTTGGTGGCTCCCTCAGCGTGCTCTCTGTAGTTTAGTCTGGCCAGTTGCCTTGCCCACCATCCAGTCAGGATCTCTCCAGCAAAAACAGTGTTGTTGCTTTCCTTACCTTCCAGTCTGGGGTAGTTGTTGGGACAACAGAAGCGACATTTGGCATAGCAGAAGAGATAAGATCAAAGGCCCAACAAAAATGGGCTAAGAAATAGCCTGCCTTCTGGATCCTTGGCTGACTACATACAGTCTTGCATTTACAAAATCTTCGGCATCACAAGGGAAACGTGGGGGCAGAGAAATCAGATGAAGTGTTCAAGTCTCTCCAGATTTGAGGTTCCGGAAAAGTATCTTAGAACCCCCTTTCCTCCTTGTTCTTTGAGTAGCCCTCTAATCAGACCTTGTTGAAAGCAGGCTGAGATACTCCTTGTGCTTTATAAAGACATACTCAGCTGAACTTTTTAAAGTGTAATGGACAACTTAAAAGTTAATAATTTAAGGTATGTACTTTAGAAAAGAGGAATAATCAGAACCCTAAAGTAATTTAAGATATGTTATTGTTGCCATTCTGTCCTTAGGTCAAAGACCAAGAATTTAGAAATATTTCTTCCTTATTGATATGTCCCTAAGATGAATTCTTAGAGCTGCTAATCCTTTTGCCAGATTTTATGGTCTAAGATAGTTTTCTTTATCTTTCTTTTCTTTTCTTCCCTTTTTCTTTTTTTTCTATTTTTCCTTTCTCTTTTCTTTTCTTTCTTTATTCTTCCTTTCTCTCACTCCCTCCCTTCCTTCCTTCTTACTTTCCTCCCTCCTTTCCTTTCCTTTCTGCTTTCCCTTTCTTTTTTCTTTCTTCCCTTCTTTTTCTTTTCTTTCTTTTTTTTTTTTAAAATACAGTAAGTAAATTCATTATTGTACAAGAGTTTCTTAAAACAGAATCATTCATATAAATATTTCTGTTCTAAGTTTAATAAAAACAAATAATACATAAACTTCATCCAATGTTAGCTATATGATTAAGCATCTGTATGAATTTTTTAAAACTGAAAACTGATGACTTAGGAGGGCCCAGGATTAGAATGTAGAAAGTAGATTTAATTTTAGGATACATTAAAACTCTATTTATGGGCCAAGTGAAGTGGCTCATACCTATAATCCTAGCATTCTGGGAGGCCAAGGTGGGTGGAGTGCTTGAGATCAGGAGTTCGAGACCAGCCTGAGCAAGATTGAGACCCCTGTCTCTACTAAAAATAGAAAAACTAGCTCAGTGTTATGGCAGGCACGTGTAGTCTCTGCTGCTTGGGAGACTAAAGCAAGAGAATCACTTGTGCCCAAGAGTTTGAGGTTGCTGTGAGCTATGATGCCCTGGCACTCTACCTAGGGTGACAGAGTGAGATTTGGTCTTAAATAAATAAATCCCTATTTATGCATTCTTCATTAAAAAAAAAAAGAGACAGGTCTCACTGTTGCTCAGGATGGGCTTAAACTCCTGAGCTCAATCAATCCTCCCACTTTGCCCTCTGGACTGCTAAGATTATAGGTGTGAGCTATCACCCCTGGCCTTCATTCTTCATTTTATTGGGAAAATGGAGACCAAGGAATCTATAAAATATCTTATTCAAGGTGTCCTAATTATTTGAAAGTAAAAAGCTTTGCTGAAATTTCCAGGTAGTTTGGATTCTTAGGCTTCAGTATCTCTGCTTTGAAACGTTTTTGGAGACCTTATATGAATATTCATAGTTCTAACAAGTTTTTCCATTTTCCAAAAATGATTCTGAAAAAGCACAACATGCACAGATAATAACCTGAAAATCATAAAACAAGAGAAGGGAAAGGGGACTTCATGCCTTTTTTTTTTTTTTTGAGATGGAGCCTCAAGCTATCCCCCTGGGTAGAGTGCCATGACATCACAGCTCATAGCAACCTCCAACTCCTGGGGCCAAGTGAGTCTCCTGCCTCCGCCTCCCAAGTAGCTGGGGCCACAGGTGACCACCACAACGCCCAGCCATTTTTGTTGGTTGCAGCCATCATTGTTGTTTGGCGGGCCAGGCTGGGGATTCGAACCTGCCACCTTGGGTATATGTGGCTGGTGCCTTAGCCGATTGAGCCACAGGCGCCGAGCCAGTCACACCATATTTTAAGAGCTTAGGAACCGTACGTGGCTAGAGACTACTATATTCAACAGTGTGGGTATAGAATGTTTATATTGTTGAAGAAAGTTCTTTATAGTTCTTATATTGTTGAAACAGCTTTGGTCTACAGCAGAGATTGGCAGACTAAGGTCAATTTTTGTGTGGTTAGGCTAAGAATTTTTTCTTTATTTTTAAAAGGATTGTTTTGTTTGTTTGGTTTTAGTTTTTGTTTTGAGACGGAGTCTCACTCTTTTCCCTGGGCTAAAAGTGCAGTGGTGTCATCGTAGCTCAGTGTAGTCTACAGCTCCTAGGCTAAAAGGATCCTTTTGTCTCATCCTCTTAAGTAGCGGAACTACAGGTACCTGCCACCATGCCTAGCTAATTATTGTTTGTAGAGACAAGGTTTTGTTATTACCCAGGCTTTAAATACTTTTTTTTAAGGTAATAGAGCCCATACCTGGCCCCCAAAGCCTAAAATATTTACTATCTGGTTCTTTACAGAAAATTTGCCATCCTGTTCTATAGTCTCAGTGAACAGAGTGGCTTACTGTTTGGGGGGGGTTGTTTGTTTGTTTGTTTGTTTTGAGACAATCTTCTGTTACCCTGAGTAGAATTTGAATTTAAATTCAAATTAGTGGCAGTGTATCTCACAGCAACCTCAAACTCTTAGACTCAAGTGATCCCCTTGCCTCAGCCTCTCAAGTAACTGGGACCATAAGTACCTGACAAAACGCCTGGCTACATTTTCTTTCTTTTTTTTTTTTTTTTTGAGACAGAGCCTCAAGCTGTCCCCCTGGGTAGAGTGCCATGGCATCACAGCTCACAGCAACCTCCAACTCCTAGGCTCAAGCGAGTCTCCTGCCTCAGCCTCGCAAGTAGCTGGGACCACAGGCGCCTGCCACAACACCTGGCTATTTTTTAGTTGCAGCCGTCATTGTTGTTTGGCGGGCCCGGGTTGGATTCGAACCTGCCACCTTAGGTGTATGTGGCTGGCACCTTAGCCACTTAAGCCGCAGATGCCCAGCTATGTTTTCTATTTTTTGGTAGAGACAGGGTCTCACTCTTGCCCCAGTCTGGTCTCCCAACTCCTGAGCTCAAGTGATCCACCTGCCTTGGCCTTCCTAAGTGCTAGAATTACAGGCATGAGCCACTGTGCCCGGCCCATAGTGGCTTACTGTTTTCCCCATCTCTGGGAATTTCCCCCTGTCACTCCTGGGGAAACAGGTTCTACAGCCAGCCCTTGCTACCTGACACCTGGGACTATTTAATCTCCACCAACTTTGGACAACACACTATTAGAACTGAATTAATCCTTAAGAGACCAGCAAGTTCTCTTAATGTCTTTGGGGAAATAGGTGTTTTTTAGGATGTGTATTTAAAAAGAATTCTGTATCCACAATTTTGTTAAAAGCTGGTGGTGGCTCGGCGCCTGTGGCTCAAGTGGCTAAGGCACCAGCCACATACACCTAAGGTGGTGGGTTTGAATTCAGCCCGGGTCTACCAAACAACAACGATGGCTGCAACTGAAAAAAAAAAAAAAATAGCCAGGCGTTATGGCGGGCTCCCAGCTACTTGGGAGGTAGAGGCAGGAGACTCGCTTGAGGCTCTGTCTCAAAAAAAGAAAAAAAGCCGGTGGTGCTTTACCTTAACCACCAAGACTCCCAGAGGTGTTAGGTTAAACGAAATAACAAATTATATATTGAATTTCAAAGTTGGAGGTAGACCCTTTATCCTATTTTAACTCAGATCATAAACCCCACAAACCATGCATAGCTTTTTAAAGCTTAAACTCTTACTGTTTTCAAAGGAGAGAATATAGTCTGTCCCTCTGACTCTTGTGTCCTAAGGAACAGTGTTGTCTAATTGTGTTCTATCAAGCCCAGGGATTCTGAGGATGTACCCAGAGACTGCTTTAGAGAACCAAACAAACCTTTAAAATGTCCCACTTTTGTACCATTACAGTTTAGCTTTTGTATGTTTGCTATTTTGGGGCCATGCTGCTTGAAGTGTGACAACACTGCTCCAGATAGACTCTGTTCTGGCTGTTCTGGATGCTTCCGCCATCCTGTTTATTTATTTATTTATTTATTTTGAGACGGAGCCTCAAGCTATCCCCCTGGGTAGAGTGCCATGGCATCACAGCTCATAGCAACCTCCAACTCCTGGGCTCAAGCGAGTCTCCTGCCTC
>CAUYQV010145524.1:0-16596 GCA_963574575.1 Galagoides demidoff | reverse complement strand
GCCACAACGCCAGGCCATTTTTTGGTTGCAGCCATCATTGTTGTTTGGCGGGCCCGGGCTGGGGATTCGAACCCGCCACCTTAGGTGTACGTGGCTGGCGCCTTAGCTGATTGAGCCACAGGCACCGAGCCCATATACTTGTAAATACTGGTATTTATGGTTACCTGTGATATTGTGATATAAGTGTACATGTGTAATGTGAATAACCGGGACATATGTCACCTCCAATATCAACCAATTCTTAGTTTTTGGAATGTTCCAAATCTACTCTCTAGTTATTTCAAAATGTACAATAAATTATTGATAACTGCAGTTTCCCTATTAGGCCACTGAAGTCCAGACTCTTAGTCCTTCAATATAACTGTATCTTCCTAGCCATTAACGAAACCCTCTATATCCACACATCTTTCCCCACTCAGGTTTCAATTCTAGAAGAATCTATTAGCAGCAGTTACCTCAGTGGAAACTAAAGCCTTGGTGAGACACTGCCACTTTGGGGGGGAAGAGTGTTCACTAGATTCCTAAGTATCTCAGTGTTTTTGCAAAAAGAGGCATTAAACTCCAAAGCTAACTGTTTCAAGCTTTCTCTGCACCCATTTATAGCATTGTAATGTCCATAAGATTTTTGTTTCAAAAATTAATTATGCAATTTGCTTTGAATATTCTAAACTTTCTAAATTGTTTTCTAAATAATTATTTCAACATGTCTAAATAATGCTATTTCTTGACTTTAGGATGAGTTGACTTCTGCAGATAATTATTCATTAAACAAAAGTTCAATGAGGACCAAAAAATAAGGTCAGTTTCCAAAAATAATGTAGTTGCCAGTGAAAGTTAGTCAGTGACTTCTCAGATTAGTGAAGGGAGATGGAGATATCAACAGATGTGTTACAGCGTACCACTGGGAGGTGGGAATGGGATGCTTCTGAGTATCCAGCTCTGTCAGAGAGCCAGCAGAAGAGAGTGGGGTCTTCAAAGTGGGTTTCAAAAGCTGAGTTTGCCAAAGAAAGAAGAGGAAGGTGACTTTGAAAAGAAAAATAGCATGGCAAAAGGTATCCTCTAAAGAAAAGGACTCCCTGTGTTCATAAATTGCTGAAACGTGCCATAATAGCATAATGTTTAAAGGAGGGAAGACAAAGGGTGAGGTGGAAGGCAGGGGGCTGGAGAGAGACGAAGATCTCAGAGACTGGCTGGAGCCCTACCTTTGGCCGAAAGAATTCTGACAGTTCTCAAAGACGAAGGTAAACTATGAAAGTGTAAATTGTCTTTTAAAAAAAATAACCACCCTGAGATATCAACTAACCCCAGCGAGAATGGCCCACATCATAAAATCTCAAATCTGCAGATGCTGGCATAGATGTGGAGAGAAAGGAACACTTTTACCCTGCTGGCGGGACTGCAAACTAATACAACCTTTTTGGAAGGAAGTACGGAGAACCCTCAAAGAACTCAACCTAGACCTACCAGTAGATCCTGCAATCCCATTACTGGGCATCTACCCAGAAGGAAAAAATCCTTTTATCATAAAGACACTTGCACCGGACTGTTTATCATAGTTTATTTTACAATTGTCATAAGGTGGAAATAGGCTAAATGCCCTTCAACCCAGGAATGCATCAACAATCTGTGGTACATGTAAACCATGGAATACTATCAGCCACTAAAAAAGAGGGAGACTTTACATCCTTTGTATTAACCTGGATGAAGTGGAACACATTCTTAGAAAAGCATTATAAGAATGGAGAAGCAAGAATTCTATGTACTCAATTCTCATACGAAGACAGTTGATGACCTGGTATACAGTGTGGGTGAGGGAAGGGGAGAGCAGAGAAAGGGAAGGAGGGAGGGGATGGGAGTGTCATGGTGTGTGACACAACTTTTGGGGCCGGGACACAATTACAAGAGGGACTTTACCTAAGAAATGCAACCAATGTAACCTGGTTCTTTGTACCCTCAATGAATCCCCAACAATAAAAAAAGAAAAGAAAAGAAAGGAAAAGAAACAATGATCAGCAGTCCTTTTTTGGTATGTTGGGAAGGTGAAGATCTAACTTGAACATAGTAATGCCACGTTTAATTGAGTAGATTTTGTTAAATAACTGTCATGACAGTAAATTAGTCTTAAGCCAGCTATGGCAGTGAAAGTTAAAATCTCTAGTTTGACAGAAGGAGAAATATTTGATAGCACTACAAAGTGACGACAATCAACAAGTAGGATGTACTCTAAAATGACTAGCAGAGTGGAACTGGAGCGTTCCTAACACAAAGAAATGGCAATGCCTGAGGAGTTGGGTCCCCCAATTACTCTGACGTGATTAATTCATATCGTATTATTGTATGCTTGTGCCAAAACGTCACATGTACTCTATAAAGATATAAAAACATTATGTACCCATAATAATTGAAAATAAAAAAGTTAATCTCATGCACTGATTATTGTTGTTATTATCTATCAGATCTTTTGTTTTAAAATTATGAAAAGAAAAGAAAGAAGAGAAGGAAGATGTTTGATATTCACAGAAATGGTGTCCTGTTCCCCCTTCCCTGTTCTTTTTTTTTTTTTTACAAGTTTCAATTTTGTTGAATGAGAACAGCATGTGTAACTGTGCCTTTTGCCATTCATCTGAGTAAACTTCCACAATTGTACAACACAGAGATCATAGAACGTATCTTCAAAGCTAATCACATCAACATGACAGTCCAGCAGCCACTGGCCTGGTCTCCAGCTTTCCAGTGCATAGACGAGCATGGCTGCAGGATAATTTCCAGTGTATAGACGCATGTGGCTGCAGGATAATCCACCCCTTACTTTTCCCACCACCAGAACTTTCGCCCTGTACAGATCTTTACTTACTTACCATCAAGCACACTTTCATCTTTTTTGTTCCATATTTCGGTCCACATTTTACACATTTTCAAGAATTTGCTTTAGTAAGGCAACCATTTTTTCCCTGAACACTCTCGTCCACTTTGATAATAGCTTAATTCTGACTTAGTAAATGGAATGTTTTCTGATAAAATTACAAGTTGGAAGAATATGATTTCTGTAGCATTGTTCATATTTTAAATGGTTTTTATATTTGTCAATAGCTTAACCACCAAGTTTATGTTATGTTCATTTTTATTTTGGCCACAGCCGGGTTTGAACCTGCTACCTCCGGTATATGGGGCCAGCACCCTACTTCTTTGAGCCACAGGTGCTGCCCCCTATTTTATGCTCATTTTTAAATTGTTATCTCTACAACATTCTGATGAAGCATTATCATCTTCAATTATCAAAAGATGGAACTGGAGTAACAAAGATTGAGTGACATATGGCAGGAAGAACTGAGATTATTATCTGGGCCTTTTGACTATCACCTTAGCTTTCTTTGCATCCAAGAAAAGTATTGGCTTTGAAAAATAATTAGGGTCTTTTAATTGAAGGACTGTATGTGACTAAATAATTCATTTTTATATTTATTGGGCAGATAACTGTGATCACCTTATGATCACACTTTTTTTTTCTTTTGCTTTCTGGCTAAGCACAGAGTTGCCTTCTTTACAATAAAAGAAGGAAGTTGGGCTCATTGAGTTATTTCCTTTGGAAGTAAAAATATTTCTCATTTTTGTCCATGTAGCACTTGACTTTTTCACTCCTATCCCTGAAAGTAGGGCAGGCAGGACACCCAGTCAATGAAAGACAGAGAAATTTGCATGGAGTAGTTAAAAGATAAGTTGTCACCCAGCCACTTCTGGTTGGCTCTTGTGACCTCTCAGACAAGTGGCCTTCCACTGTGTCCCTGCACACGTAACACATTATGTCCACATGTGCACGCAGGGACGCTGGCCGGAGGGAGAGCTGGGAGGGAGCGCCAGCCTCAAGTCTCATGGAAGTGTTTTCTATTTTGGAGCGGAGAGGTCTCATTCTCCTAAGCCATCTGGCTCCTATTAGTGCAATCTCTGGTGTCAGCATTTGCTCAGACAGGGAGAGGCTCCGGAGATGTCACCCCAGGGAGGGTAATTATTTAATGGCTGGATAGGTTTAAGTTTTCATTTATCTACTAGGGCAAAATGGTAACACAAACACATGCTCTGTAAGACAGAAAGGGTTTACGTTCAAGTTTAATCTTGTTCTCTTCAATGTAGTCTCCTTGTTTATTTCTGTCACAGTCCTTACAAATGGAAGCACTCTCTGCAGACTGTCACGGCCACATCAGAAAGACATGAGACTGCTGACGTGACTACCGGAGAGTACAGATTTTGTAAAAAGTCTGTGCAGATTCTCCCTTTGTTTTGTCAGTATTAATACATTTTATAGTTCCCTTACCATTATTATGAGGAATAGTATTGCGTGCGTGCTAACAAAGGACCCAGACTCTGGAAACCCATTTCCGGCTGCTGTGTGGTCTTGAACAAGTCACTTTAGCCATCTGTGCCTCAGAATCCTCCTCTGTAAAATGGAGATCCCATCCTCCGTGGGGACTAAGGGAAATTAAAATACACTTACTGACTAAGTAGGGTCTGGCATAGAGCTTACTCGTGGAAAGCTGCTATTTTATTATAAGGAGGATATGTGAAATACATTTAATAATATTTCACAAGAGGAAACTTCAACTTAATCATTGTTAGAGTTACAAAGTATTTTCTATGTATTAGAAAAAAAAAAAAAGACATGCAAATTCTTCTTAAGGCGACTCCAGTAATTGGATATTTGGAGACCAAGAAGGAAGGAAGGTTACTTTATAACTAGACCCACTGGGGTTTGATGTGAATTCATTTCAAATTCTTTCAGAAAATTTTACTTTCTTTTCTTTCTTTTTTTTTAGTTATTCTCTTCATACTTTGAAGAGACTATTCCCTCGGGGGATAGGGAGAAGAACTTTAATCACCATCTTCTCCATTTCCTTATCCCAATTTTATTTGGCCAGCAAAGATCTCCTGGGGATCTCAGTCAATACCAGGCTCTCTCTCTCTCTCTCTTTCTCTCTATCTGTCTCTCTCTCTCTCTTTCCCTCCCTTGTTTCTGCCTCTCTTTTCCATCCTTCCTTCTCTTCCCCTCAGCTGCCCATAAAACCCTTCTTCATTTTGCTTAATAAAATCTTTTTCATTTACACTTCCTTTGACATTCAGCCCAACTTTTACTCCCCCTTCACAAAAAGAAAACAAAACTTGGCCTGATCTTCCAGAAAGTGCTGATTTTTCCCTTTTCCCTTAGCTTATTTTTCTCATTATGACTTTTGTATTACAGTTATATTTAATGCATCTTACCATGTTTGCTTGTGACTTTCTTGAGAATAACAACCACACCGACCTCCATGTTGCCGGCATCTCCCACAGTGCCCACTGCACGTGTTTTATTCAGTACATATTTGTTGCATAGATAAATTATGTAGAACGTGTGCATCAGGATTTGGGCTGAGTTATTCCTAGATGTAACTGGAGAAGGTGTTTTTTCGGTAAGTACTATTTGTAGGATACAAAGGGACCCAGTCTCATCGGTTCATCTTTAGACTGGCTGGCACCGGCACCTGTAATCCCTTATTAGGGATCATTTGAAAGCCTTGGCATATTTTAATCTTTTATAGTTAAGAAATTAGGTTAGTAAAAAATAACAAACCAACAAACTGGTTAGCAAGGATTAGCATATCTGAGAGCAAAGAGATTGACAAACAAATGGTAAATTGTGATATTAATACGAGTGTACACAGAAGTGGTAAATGGACATAGCAATAGGGCCTGGAGGGTGGGTTATCAGAGGAGGCGTTGGTCATGACTTAGCAGCATGCAAACTTCGTGAGTCGGAGCTGGTGTGGAAGTGAGCCCATAGGCTGACAGGTATCCTGAAGGCCAACGCGGTTGTTATAATTCAGCTGAGCTGTGGCCTGACAGCTTGTAGCGCTGGGAGAAGAGGGACTATTAGGTGAACATTTTGCTAGAGTCAAATGCAACTCTCCTCCCCGCCTCACAGAGGTGGAAGACTGGTGTCCTGCCTGAGAGCTCACCGGGCTCACTGCAGCTGTGCAGGGCCGAGAACTGTCTGCTCTTAGTAAAATCAATTATGTTCAATACCACATTCAAAGTACAAAAAAAAAAGAACAAAATTTACCACAATTTAATCTAAGACAGAGACTCTGTTTTGTCTTTTCTTGAGTCTTTGCTCAGTAGAATCGCTCAGAAAGTTGATCTGTCCACACACCATTCATCACGTGTGTTTATGTTTCAAGAAGTTGTAGAGATGGAAATTATTGCCTTTATAACCTTTGTCTCACTGTTAAATCATTTGCAGACTGTCAAACAATGTTCACTTTGGAGAGGTCGGAAGGTTCTAGAGAGGCATTGCCCCATTTCCTCCAATGGAAAAAGCTGTTGATCTATAAAAAATAGGTGTTTAAGCTGTATGAGTTTTTATAAACGACTTGAGGCATTTTAAGCCATATGTGCAGCTGGGTAGAGCACCTCCCTCACAGTTCTGGAGCCAGATTTACATAGGTACAGTGTTTGAGCATTGTCAGGGCAAAATTCAGCTTCAGTTGGAGATTCTATGAACAGTTTTCATTTCATATTTATTTACTTTATTTTATTTTAATAGGGTTCGGGAATGCAAATTGAGTTCTGTTACATATATGTTGTCTAGTGCTGGCGTCTCGGTTTCTGGTGTACCCGTCACCTGAGTAGTGGCCATTGGACCCCACGGGCATTTTCACATGAGTGGCCTGTCATCCTGTCCTTCATGGCCACTGTGTACAGCATCAACCCCCGCATCTTCCAGTTTGCCCCCTTCCGATCCATTCTCATAGGCACAAATAACAATACTAACACTGTCTTTACGGCTTTAATGTATACTAATTCTTTGATTATTATTTTTGATACTTTATTTTTTGGGACAAAGTCTCACTCTGTCACCCAGGGTAGAGTGCTGTGGTCTCATCATAGCCTCAGCAACCTCAAACTCTTGGGCTCCAGTGATCCTCTTGCCTCAGCCTCCCAGTAGCTGGGACTATAGGCACCCACCATGAGACCTCATTGGTTTTCCTATTTTTTGTAGAGATGGGGTCTCCTTCTTACTGAGGCTGGTCTCCAGCTCCTGAGCTCAAGGGATTCACTTGCATGAGCCACCATACCTGGCCATTTCTTTTGTTTGTACACACACGATGACTCCTCCTTCATTTTAAGTCCTCACTTTGTTTTGTAGTTGAAGGCCTTCCATGGTTCTAAACACCATACAGCACCCTCTGAGCAACACCTGATGCTGTGTTCTTAAAGGCACACAGTAGTGGCCTTTAAGATGATGCTGTGTTCTTAAAGGCACAATAGTGCCTAAAAGACACCCGCTTCATACTCCCCTGGCCTCACTCTCTCTGGAAGTATGATCCTTATTTTAAGCCTATTCTCCATATCTAGAAAATTTTCTTTCTTCTGTCAACCAAATATTTTCGTTTTTCATGTAAAACTTTCCTTTGAGCCACTAATCAGGCTAACCTGTAGCTTTTTACTATTTAAATATGTTTGTGAAGAACTTTAGTGTAATCAATTAAGCAATCGATCAATCATTTATTGATCACTATTCATGCAGTGTGGTAAGCATTGTAAAGATTACAGAATAATTATTAGAGAAAGTAATTATTTGTCCTCAGTTGTGGTAGAATTATGACTTAAAGCACACTGTTAACATAACCAAATGCCCAAAACTGTGATATGCATACGGTGAAATATTATAGAACTCAATGGCTTGAGAACACTACTCTGAACCTTCAGCACGTCCAGCCCCTTCGGCATTCTCTCTCCATCGGGTTATTGGTGTCTGTCCTTCATGTCACCTGTCCTGGAGCTGACTCTACCTGATTCCAGTTTGCTGAACTGTTAAATATGATAGCCATTAACCAATGGATCGGAAATATGGCTAGCGTAAGGAACAGAAATTTAATTTCATTTAGTCTAATCAATTTACATTTAGATTTAAAAAACTAATATGAATTATTAGGCAAATATTAACATAAGTTTGGAGCAACTTGGGTTTATGAATCTACTTTTCTAGCTATAAATTTTGTAAACCTAAATACAGACCAAGTATTACCAGTGAAAGTTTAGCACCAGAATTGAGGGTGCTACAAGGTATTGAACTAAACTCTTTTGGATACTTTGTTTCAGGCACCTTATTTGCGTTTCCTTATTTGATCTTTAACCACAACAGGTGGGGAAAGGGATCTTACAGGATAAGTAACCAACAGGATTTTGGAAGTGAAAGAGAATCACTCCAGTAATTCCTCAAAAAACATTAATTCTGACAGTGTCATACCTCAGCTGCCCACAGACTATCAGCCTGCAGGCTGATTCTGGCCCATTCTCTGTTTTAGTAAGTGAAGTTTCACTGGATGGCAGCCAGACTTACTCATCTCTGTATGTTTTTTGTAGCTGTCCTTGCATTACAGTGATGGGGTCGAGTAGTTGAGGCAGACAATTTTTGGCCCAAGGACTAAACTATTTTCTGTCTCTTTATAGACAAGTTTGCAGTTTCTGCATCATAGCTCAAGAGTAATGAGCCCTGCAAGTAGCATTAGGATTATACAGTAACAGGAGTTACTTGCCAAAACAACTATTTCTTTAGACTCCTTTTGTGTTCCCTGAAAGGAGGTTAGGGACTTCACTTAGAACCAGCAGTGTTGTGACTTTGGTGGCTGACACCTGCACATGGTCCCTCATCTCCCACATCACATCAATTCTTTCCACGACAGGTGTCATGCTCCATCCCATTGATACGTTCTTGAAATGCTGGTGGAAATCAAAGTTTGGGAACTTGAAAATGACATGAAGGCTGTGTTGATCAGTTTGATGGAAGTATTTCAGATTGCATGTGAAAACCCCACACTGTACCCCAGAAGTGTATTAATGTACATAGTTATCATTCAATAAAAAAATTAAAAAAAAAAAGTTTGGGAACTTGAAGCCCATTTTCTGTTCATTTGTTAATTTGTACGATGCTTTATCCACTCGAAAGAACCCATGACTCTTCATGAAGTGTTCTGTGACTGTCTTTCAGGACACCATCTCTCCACCTTTCCTGAGCATCAGCACCTGTGTCCATTTGTCATCCCTCTGCACAGAGTTGCCTTCAAGTTGCAGCAGCTATGACTTAAAAACAGCAACAATGAAAAGATACAGGGCTTCATAAAATGAATGATGTTTCTGTGATTAATGTCAACTATTCAAATTTAGTGTTAATGTTTTCTTAAGTTGAGGCGTATTTATTCGAAAAACAATGGATCTTTATGGCCTGCCTATTTTATCCAACACATCATGTTGGGTATCACAGGTGATTTTTCATCATTTTTTAAAGATGCCAACCAACAGCAATGATGAACTAATAGCAACCCATCCTTGTCATCATTATTTAAAAATAACAATAGTGGAGGTTACAGGAGGTCTGGCCATATGCGGGCTCTGTGAGGTGCTTAATCCGAATCATTCCATCACCCTCCTCACCCCAGGAATTCAGTCCTGCTATTGTCCTCAGTCTGCAAGGCTGTTTGCTTTGTAATGTTTACTTTACAACGTATATTTCACATGAATAGAGGAAAAAGAGTCAATCCACTTGGCTGAAATAAGTATGTAAACAAGAAAGTTAATTCATGGGTTTCTTTTGCTTTTTAAAGTGGGTGATAGTACTATGTGTCTGAGAGCATTGTGATGTTTTAAAAAGCTGCAGTGATGTGTCTGTAAAGAGTTGCCTGAATGACAGATTATGTTTGGGAGACTATAAATCATTTACTTGAGACTGGAAAATTGAAAAATGTGAGATGAATCTAATGATTTTGCTGTTTTACTTCATGAGTTTGAGGAGGAATAAAAAAGAAATCTAAATATTCATGGATCATTCATTATTTAGCGTTTATTTATTGAATGTTTACTACAGTCCATTTGCTCATGGATCTTATATTTACAAACAGGGAGCTACTCAATGAGCAAGTAAACACATTATTAAATTGGAGATTATGAGAAGGGCTTCAAACCACGTGAGCAGAGTGTGACATAAATAATAACAGAATATAAACAGAACAGTAGAACTATAATTTATAGTTCAGTAGAACAGTAATTTATCTTACGTTTCATTTATCTGATTTGTATCTGTTTATATATCTAATATAAGTAAAAATAAACTATAAGAAGTAATAGAGATGATCATATAGGCTGGTCACATGGAGCTTCTTTGAGAAGAAACTGAGGTTTCTAGATTACGAATGACAAGGGGTGTGTGTGGGGGAGTGGGGTGGCACAGGCAGGTGGAAGAAACAGCCATTCTAAGGCCAGAGACGGAGGGAGCTTGCCCTTGAATTCACAGATCCATGGGCTTTTGTGCGTCCCAGGAGGGAGTTTTGTGGCCCTCTGCCTTCTCACTTTTGTCCTCTACAAAAAAACCCACGGGTTCATTAAGATGTCCCATTGTCAGGACGAGTAGTGGTTCTTGGAGCTGCATTAAAAAGTAACTGTAATATGGAGAATAACTAATGTAGAAAATGTCATTTAAACAAAATCCACACCTTTGTAGTAATGTAAATACCCTGGGTTGGCATCAGCAGTCTCCCGGAGGGTCCAAGGTGGGTCAGCATGAAGCAGCTGTGATCCAGTCAGCCTTCTGGCTCTGTGTTGCCAATATATACAACCTCTCTGTGTTGTAGTTTTATTTATCAGCAAAACAGGGAGAAAAACTGTTCTTAAATATTGCTATGAAAATTGATGAAATATTTTTGAAGTATCAATTATGAGATAGCACATATATACATATATATCTTAATACAGCGATGACTCGTGTTTATTGAGAACTTGCTGTGTACTAGATGGTCTTCAAGAGCTTTCGACGCTCTTCACTGGTCCACCCTCACAACAACCCATGGAGCGATTTCACATGTTTCACGTGTCTCCTCGTTTCACATCTAAAGAATCTAAAGCTTGGGAGGTTCTAGAATGCGCCCAGGATCACAGGCAGGTAAATGGCAGAACCAGGATTCAACCCACGTGGCCTGGCTTTGGAACTTACCCCCTTAATGGCTACCATTGGAATATATTTTCTCATTTACTAAGACGTTGTTAAGGATGGAATCGTGCCAGTTTCTCAGGAGACCAGCACCGTGCAGTAAGTCCTCTGGGGTGAAATCAGATGCGGAGAGAATCTGCTCGCTTCAGACAGAACGGGAGTGTCCGGTGGACTCTGAGCACAGGTGACCTCTGCGGTGATTAAGGCCAGTTTTCAGAAGAAATTAAAAAAAAAAAAGATAAATTGACCATTAAGATATACAGCTTGTTATTATAAAAGGCCCTGCATGGGTATCGTGTAAGGGATTAACACAGCAATGTACTGTCAAACAGACAGCAGCATGTAAACCTCCCAGAATCAACCTGGCATCACTGGAAAATCACACCCCCGAGAGCCGGGTGTTGTAGACGGCTCCAGGGCAGCTGAATCATAAAGACTTTTATAGATCAATAACCCTCAACCTTGCTGCATTGAGAAGCATCTTCATCATCAGAGAGCGTTTCAGGGAGTCCCAGAAGCACAGTGGGATCATTAGAACAGGTGGGTTGGTATGGACGGATTTTATCTTTCACAAGGTGATTGCTGCCAGATGCACCATGATTTCATGCTGATGTTCCAATATACTATGGTGAAATGGTACACTGCTCTTTCTCTTCCTTTTTCTAGGGGCAATAAAATACTTTTCATACTATTCCTTAAGTCACGAAAAGAGAGATAAGTTACTTGGTTTTGGCCAACAATGTGTCCTAAGTTTTTTTTCTGATCCCATATTGTCCTTGAGCCTTGGTTTCTTCATCTTTAAACTTTTCAGTAATGATAAGTTTTTAAGGTTCTTAACCCCCAAAGGACACGTCTCATGAGCTACTTACCCCGAGAAAAGTATGACTGAGAACATCTATTTCATAACAACTTGTTCTGAGAACAGCTGAGGTGCAAATTACCTCCCCTCAGTGAGTTCCCTAATATAGAAAAAGGAAATTCATCCATCGAATGAAAAAGTTAAAAAATTCTAAAAATACTATTATTGCTGGTCATATGGGCAGTGTTTGAAATGTTACTCAAAATGTTTAAGAGATATATGAATTGAGGATGATTTTTAGGTTGCTTCTGAGTGTTGGGTATTGATTAAGGGGCTGTTAAGGAAGAGACTTTATTGGGTACTATTATGTGGCAAGTGCTTTATAGATACTGAATTCATATGACTTTTACAATAACTAGAGTGGCTTTCTTGTCTCTGGGCTACAGATGAGGTTATTGAGACTGAGACTTAACTAACCCATTGAAGTTAACAAAATCATGACTTAAGTAGCAGAACAGAAATTCAAACCAAGATTTGTGTGGAGCCAAAGCTCTCTTTCTAATGCCTCACTGTCTCTCTGTTACAGTTGCTTTGGAATAATCTTGACATGATCTATTTGCTTAATTATTAATCAATTATTCTGATGATTACATATTTTGGCACCTATGTAACTTTTTTTTTAAATAAGAGAAATGTTTATTTCCAAAGACCATGTTCATGAGGGAACCACAAGAATGATGACCCCACACCTGTATGACTTGACCATGATGTGGTTTATTTGGGCAGTGTGTTTACACCCCAGTGCTTATTTTTAAGATGGGGCCTATAACCACAGATAATTTAGTTGATTTGACTAGTAAATGTAGCAGAAACAAGCAAAACAAAACAAAAATTCTTTAATGTAGTCTAAAATGAATTTATCAATTTACTTAATGAAAACATTAGACCTGGATGTTTTGTGTACAGTAAAAGTAAATATTTACACTCAAATAACAGTACTAAAATAGTAAATTACATCTACTCTATTTAGTAAAATATAACTAATGAGATGTGTTGTGTCTAGTAAAAGTAAATATTTATACTTAGATAATAGTACTAAAATAGTAAATTGTATCTACTCTATTTAGTAAAACATAACTAATGAATTTAATAGTAAACATAATATAGTATGACATTAAAGAATTGTTTTATAATGGGAATGGAGATTATGTAAAATTAATTAGATATGCACATTAAATATTTATGGGTAAAAATTAGGTGATGTCTTGGATTTTCTCTAAAATATTCCAGTAAAAATAGTAAATCATGGGTGGCACCTGTGTCAGTGAGGAGGGTGCTGGGCCCCATATAACGAGGGTGGCAGGTTTGAACCCAGCCCCAGCCAAACTGCAACAAAAAAACAGCCTGGCATTGTGGCAAGTGCCTGTAGTCCCAACTACTCAGGAGGCTGAGGCAAGAGAATCGCCTACGCCCAAGAGCTGGAGGTTGCTGTGAGCTGTGATGCCATGGCCCTCTGCCAAGGGCAACATAGTTAGACTCTGTCTGTCTGTCTGTCTTTCTTTTTTTAAATTATTTGTTATTAAATCATAACTTTGTACATTGATGCATTTATGGGGTTCAGGGTACTGCTTCAATATACAATGTGAAATGCTTACATTGAACTAAGTAACACATCCATCACAATTATACTCATTTCTTAATAGTTTCGAAATGTACCATTGCATCATGCACATTAGGTGAGGTCCTCCCAAATACCCTCCCCCATGCCACATCCTCCCTCCCCTCCCCTCTCTCTCCTCTTCCCTTCTACTTTGTGGACTATAGTTATGTTTTACCATTTGTATGAGTGTGTAGGTGGTTATATATTGATTTCATAGTAGTATTGAGTACATTGGATAGTTTTTTTTCCATTATTGAGATACTTCACTAAGAAGAATATGTTCCAGCTCCAACCAGTAAACATAAAAGATGTGAAGTCTCCTTTTTATGGCTGCATAGTATTCCATGTGTACATATACCACGAAACTGTTTTATCACAACCCACTTCATAATAGCCAAGACATGGAAACAGCCCAAGTGCCTATTGACCCATTAATGGATTAACAAACTGTGGTATGTGTACACCACAGAAACTCTGTCTCTTAAAAAAAATAGTAAAACCCCAAATTTTTTAAAAATAGAAAAAGATTAGCAAAAGTTGGTAAAGTTGTGATAGGTGATAGATGACTGATAGATATGTAGAATTCATCACTTGTATACATGTGAAAACTTTCTTAACAAAGAGCTTTAGAAAAAGAATGACTTATATCCAATAGGTTAGACTAAAGAACAAGGTCAATTTTATTTCTCTGAATGAATGTGTGCTCAGATTTTTAGCTGGTTTTTTTTTTTTTTGTGGTTGAAAGAATCCATATACTCAGATGCACTGATCCTTTTCTATGCTTTTAATGAGAAACAATTAATGATATAAACGTATGAATTTTAGAGCAACATAATAATGGGTATTCTTGACTCAAAGGGGCCTGGTTTGGGGGATCATATTTAAATTCAAAATTTATTCTCCCGAACCCAGCTCTATAATTTGGCTTTAACACAAATATCATGTGTTTTTATTTAATATTAATTAAAACTAAGACTTGTCTTGGAGTACTCTTTGGATCAGGAAGGAGGGCAGCATCTGGCCTCCGCATGGTCATCGGCCCTTCATAATGTCTTCTTTTGTTTGTCATTTAAAATGTCATCAAAACAATTACAATTTCCACTCTGCTGAATTTCACATAATTGAAAATGTCTTAATAAGATGAGATGTACCACATATATTTATTTTTAACATACAAGAAACTAAAATTCTTCAGTTTTGTGCTTTTAATTGTGAAATGAAGACGTCCTCTCCACTTGGTTGCTAGAGGAATAGTGTTCATTGCCTGTTTTTATCCCCTTGTTTTTCAAGAGTGCTTTTCTTCTTAATTACCAAATTAAGTGACTGCATTTTTTATTAAGCATCCTTCTTTGGCCTTTGGCAGACCGTGAAGGAAATTTGATTTTGGTCCCCTGAAAGCTGTTCTGTGGTGCTCTCTTCCTGCCGGATGCCTGGCTGTGCCGTGGGACAGAGCATCGGCAGCAGCAGGCTCTTTCCCCTTCACGTTTGGCCTCTTCCCAAGTCCCTGCATCTCTGTTTCCATTTGATTTTTCCAAAAAAAAGAGGAATCAAGTGAATGTAGCCATTGCATGGACTTGCGGTGTTGTGCTAATGGCCATCGTGCCTGCCCCGGATGGTCTTAGAGACAGTGTGACGTGCTAAGCCACACTTTCTTTTCATGTTTTAGTTTTAACCCAGATAGAAGTTTAATTTTCATATTCAATCAAACAGATATATAGGCAGGAGGAGGCACAATTTGCATGCATTTTTAAGCAAGATCTCAAGACTTCAAAGAAATTTCAGGATGGAGGTGGGTTGCTTTGAGAGCTGCTAACTCGACCTCCACAGCCTGCACCTTCCCTCTTCAGCTTCTTCCTCTCAGGGATGCTCGGCTAGAAAAATTCGAGAACACTAGAATGACCCCTCTCATGTGCATCTGTGTTTCAACCTGGTTTGAATAATGTGGCCCTGCGTGGCATTCTAAAAAACAACAGAAATACAGGATAGTTTTGAGAAAAGAAGATGCACTCAACTTGTTCCTTTATAGTTACTTTCGTGTGTGGGGATTCTGAGGCACTGACAGCACAGGGACTTGATTTAACACAAACACAAGTGGTCAGCACCTTCTGACAATGCACACCCTAGAAAGGAAAATTATAGGACAAAAGCAAAAATCTGCAGGTACAAAGCACAGACTGAGATCCAGAGTCAGTTGCTGTAATAAACACCACCAAACCTCCAATTTCCTACAGCAATTATTACAGGAAAGGTGTGCTTCAGAACTGGAGTTTAAGTAACAATTGCCTCTTTTTCATATCCTACATCAAACACATAAAAATGCACTTGGTTCTAAAGTTCACTTTTCTTTCAATTATTTTGAAAAAGCTTATTGTCTTTAATCATCATGGAAATGCAAATCAAAACCACTCTGAGATATCACCTAACCACAGCCAGATTAGCCCCCACCACAGAGTCACAAAACACCAGATGGTGGCGTGGATCTGAAGAGAAGGGAACACTTCCACACTGTTGGTGGGGAGCAAACTAATACAGCCTTTTTGGAGAGAAGTATGGAGAATTCTCAAAGAACTAAAAGTTGACCTTCCATTTGATCCTGTATTCCCATTACTAGGTATCTACCGAGAAGAACAAAAATCATTTTACCACAAAGACATTTACACCAGAAAGTTTATTGCAGCTCAATTCATAATTGCCAAGTTGTGGAAGCAAATGTCAATGCCCATCAACCCATGAACAGATTACCAGATTGGGGTGTATGTACACCGTGGGGGACTATTCAGCCACCAACAGATGGAGACTTTCCATCTTTCATGTTTACCTGATTGGAGTTGGAACACGTTCTCCTTAGTAAAGTGTCATAAGAATAGAAAGTAAATATTCAATGTACTCAATACTAATATAAAACCAATATATCACAATTCCATTCTCATACGAACAATAAAACACAAATGTAGTCTATTATGGGGATGGGGGAAGAGGGAGGGAGAAGGGAAGGGGGAGGGTGATTGGCACACAGAGGGAGGGCATGTCCGGGGAGCTCACCTACTGTGTACATTGTGGGGTGCATAGCACGCCTCCCGGGGGAGGGGCTCATTTACAACTGGAACTTTACCTTGGAAGTGAGAA
>CAUYQV010145523.1:0-104880 GCA_963574575.1 Galagoides demidoff | reverse complement strand
AGCTTTTATTTTATGATAGTCTGAGAAGATGCAAGGAATAATTTCTATTCTTTTAAATTTGCTGAGGTTAGACTTGTGATCTACGATATGATCAATTTTGAAGTATGTTCTGTGGGCTGATGAGAAGAATGTGTATTCAGTTTTGTTAGGGTGAAATGTTGTGTAGATGTCTGTTAAATTGAATTGTTGAATGGCTAAGGTTAAGTCTAAAATTTCTATGCTTAATTTATTATGAGAGGATCTATCCAACACTGCCAAAGGGATGTTAAAATATTCAACTATTATGGTGCTGGATGAAATCAAGTTTCTCACTTTTGTTAGAGTTTTTCTTATAAATTGAGGCACATTCTGGTTGGGTGCATAAGTGTTAATAATTGGAATCTCATCATGTTGAGAGCTACCCTTAACAAATATGAAGTAACCATCCTTTTTTCCCCTTACTTTTGCGGTTTAAATCCTATTGTATTGGTGAATAACATTGTAACACCTGCTTTTTTTCTGCTTTCTCTTTGCTTGAATTATAGATGATCATCCCTTTACCCTGAGTCTATGTTTATCTTTTAAGGTAAGATGAGATTTTTGTATGCAATAGATATCTGGCCTGAGTTTTTGTATCCAGTCAGTCAACCTGTGCCTCTTTAGAGGGCAATTTAAGTCATTCACATTAATTGAGGTATTGATAATCCTGTTAGTATTTTGAGTATCGAGTTTTTTGGAAGTCCAGTGTGCATTTTTAATCCTTTCACCACTATGGAATTTGGAATCTTCTCAAAAGTTTCTGAGTGAATTTATTTGGTGGTGGAGCATTGTGGTTATCATTGTGGAGGATGGGTCTGAGAGTATCCTGGATAGCTGGTTTAGTAATGGCAAATTTCTTCAACATGTCTATGTCATTAAAGAATTTAATTTCTCCATCATAAAAGAAAGTCATTTTAGCTGGATACAGGATCCTGGGTTGAAAGTTATTTTGTTTAAGGAGGTTAAGGTTCAATTACCATCCTCTTCTAGCTTGAAAAGTTTCAGCAGAGAGATCTGCAGTCATTCTAATACTCTTCCCCTTGCAGGTTATAGTTTTCTTATGTCTGGCTGCTTGCAGAATTTTCTTCTTTATATTAACTATGGTGAAGTTAATTATAATGTGTATGGGAGATGCTTTATTTGGATTGAGTCAAGCTGGGGTTCTGAAACTGTCTGCTATCTGAATTTCAGAATCTCTTGCCATGTTTGGGAAGATCTCCTTGATTATCTCTTGAAGTGGAGCATCTGGGCCTTTCGAAGCAACCTTGTCACCTTCAGAATTCCTATAAAGTGAATTTTAGGTTTTTTGAAATTATCTCGGAGCTCTCTGAGAGAATGATCCATTTTTGCTTTCCACTTCTCTTCCTGTTTGAGCATTTGGGAGCATTTAAAAGCTTTGTCTTCAATGTTGGAAATCCTTTCTTCTTTCTGCTTCATTCTGGTAATGAGGAATTATACTGTATTTCTCATATCTTGGAGGGTTGCAAATTCTTTTCTCAATGTGTCAAAATCTTTGGTGATTTTGTCTTTGAATTCAATGAATTTTTGTGACAACTTCTGAATTATTCCTAGAATTTCCGATTCCAACTTTATTTCCATTCTGTTAATCTTATTTGCCATCCAAATTCTAAACTCGATTTCTGCTATCTCAGCCATTTGTTTATGAATGGGATCATCTTGTGTGTCCACCTTGTCATTACTTGGGGGAATTGATCTACTCTGATTATTCATGTTGCCAGAGTGTTTCTGTTGATTCCACCCCATGATTATTTTTCACCATTTGGCTAGATGAGAAGATAAGGTGAAGTTGGGTTGGGGGCTTCTGGAGTAGTGTTTAACCAGCCCTTTTCCCAAGAGTTGGTACTGGTGTCTGTATCATTTCCCCTAGAGGTTTGCAAAGGACCCATACAGCATTACAGCCTGAGACACTGGTGACCTGCTTGGTATGGTGGGACTAGGTGGCCCTGTCGTGTATTCAGCTGGTCTCTGTCCAATCATAGTGAATCAGTAATTTTGGTTTGAAGTCTCAGCTATGGAGAAATACAAGCAACTAAGACACCCCACCTTCCACAGGCAACAATTGGAAAAGGAAAATCAAACCATCCCACAGCAACACAACCAGGTACCATCTTGGATGTTCCTCAGGTGACTGGCCCAGGTCAAGAGTTCCAAATCAATTGTCCCAGTCAGCATGAAGTCTCAAGTGGGAGTGTTCATAATGTCTCCAGCACGTATATAGCAGGGGTCTGCTGGCAGCTCAAGTATGGCTCACTTTGGTGCTCTGTGGATTGTGAATGGCCCACCCAGAAAATGAGTTATTCTAGGGAGGTTGATACCTTTCTCCCCACCTTGTACCTCTGTCACACCCAGTCACTGGTAACCCCATAGGGCTGTGGCCCAGTTCCCTTCAATCAGCAGATATGCCAGGGGTTTGCACCTGCCTAAGTCACAGGGAGATCTATGTCTTCTCAGTCAGGCCACTGCACTCTGTCACCAGCTGGCAGAGGGAGCTGCAGCCTGACTACCTTGGGTGCTTAATGGAAGCTAAGGTGATTCATTCAGTTCCAACCCAACACCAGGTTGATGTTGCTGCCACTTATATTCTCACATAATTTGTGTTTCTGTCTGGATATATTCCAGTGTGGGCCAGGCTTTGTTTGAGTTCATAGAAACTGTGACTCAGCTCCTCCCTGTGCTGCTGCCACTGCACCAGTTCTCATGGAGCTGGTGTCTCTGTCTCTGCTGCTCTCTGTTTTGGGGTGGGTGTGGTTAGAGTTCACAAAGGGTTCTCAGTTCATGCCCTCCCTGAGCTGATGCCACTGTCACACCTGCTTTCTCCTAGCTATGTTCCACCGGGGGCTGGGTGCATCTTGGGCTCACAAAAGCAGAAATTTTGATTCAGCCCGCCCTATAAGTATGTTGCTTCTGGGTGTGTATATTCTAGTCTCCATCCCCACCATGCTCCATCCCCACCATACTGCCTCAGACATGCCCTTTGCTCACAGGGCCTGAGTTTCTGTGGCTGCTACAGAAACTAGAGAAGAGGGCTGGCTCCCTCTGGTTGCTATAAGAGAGATGGGAAATGTTTCTCCAAAATTTCCCCAGGGGGTTGAGCCCTGTTGTTCTCGCCATCGCAGCTGTTGCTAGTGCTGTGCTGTGCCACAGGGCACTGTTTCTCCCTCTCCAGCTTTGCTCCCTTACTCTGCAGTCCCTGCTTTACACCCATGCCAGTGATTCAGCACAGACTTGTAATAGCCCATACCTTGTCCATACCTCTTGAGAAAATGCCCAAGATTATGGACTCCGTGGAGAACAGGCTTCCAGACTTTGGGGTGGGAGTGGAGGGGAGTGCTGTGAGTTCAGAACTGTGGGTAGAGTATATGTTCAGTTTTTTGCCTGGCAGGAGAGTGCCATGGCACACTAGTGGGTCCTCTTTGGGGAAGGAGATCCGATCTTTAGTAGCTCTCCCATAGAATAGAAAAATAAGAGATCTTTACTCTGGTTGTTTGTTTGTAGAAAGTACACTGCGAGCTATTCTCATGGTAGAGGGGACTCCTGTTTGCTTGGTGATGGTTTTGTACCTATTGCTTGTTTCCTTGGGGCTGTAGCTCACTTCATCAGGGGTGATGTGTACTCTTCAGTCTTCTCTCTTGGCTCAGCTCCAAACCATCAGCTTACTTGATGAACTTCTGTCCTTTAACTCTCCTTCTGGGTGGGAACCTCTGTGGAAAGCTGGCTCCATTCAGCTGTATTGCCTCCTCCATATTTTTATTATTTCTTTAATATTCTCATATAATTTTTCATTGTTGAAAATTTCAAGCGTACATTAAATAAAAAAGAATGATACAGTGAATGCCCATGGTCCCATTACTCAGCTTTAACAGTTTTGAACCCAACTATTTTCTCTATATCTTTCCCCCTCCCACTGGATTATTTTTTTTTAAAGTTTCATATGGATTCATCCATAAGTGATTTAATGTCTATTTATAAGAGAAGTTTTAATTTTTTTCTTAGTTTAGTATTATATTTGTGTAAAATGTTTACATGTGACCAAAAGATAATCATAAAAGAATGTGTCTTCAGAAAAGTTACACAAATTCTCTCCACTACCATACATTTTCTTTTCTTTCCATGTGAAGAATCATTTTCAATAGCCTATGAATTATCTTTCATTTTTAAAAAAACGTTGGCAGATGCATACCTTGTGCATACATTATTTTCTGAATATGTCAATTTGCTTTTGCTATACATCCCCCAAAGTGGGATACCTCGACTACAATGTCATTCACATGAAATTTTGCTGGATAGTAACAAATTCTCTTCTGCACAGTTACCACTTTGTAGGGAATTCCTGTTTTTCTATAGCTTTAACCATCAGATTACGTGGTCAAGCTACTGGACAAGAAAGAAATATCTCAGTTTACTTTTTATTTCTGAAAATTTATCAATGCTTAATATGAAGAAAAAATTACAAACCATAAGTTTTCAGCTCAATGTTTTTTCATAAAGTGAGCATACATGTAAAATCAGCCCATAGTTTAAGAACTGGAGCTATAGCACCTCAGAAACCCTATTCAGAAACTTCATCCACCCCAAAGTAACTATTACATTAACTTCTGAAAACCTAAATTTGTTTTGCTTATTTTTACACCATTACCTGAATGAAATTATATAGTAAATGCTCTTTTATTTACATTTATTTATTTTTTTGCTAACTATTGTGTTTTGTGGGACTTATCTTTGAGGCAACATGCAATAATAGTTCTCACTTCTGTATAATATTCCAATATATGGAAGAATCATAACTTATTCTATCTTTTATAATGCTATGATATGTCTCATTTTATTTTGTATGAAGATTGTTGTTATGACCTGTATATATATACACTTAATATATATACACTTCTGCACAATTTTCATATACATGTGGCATTAAACTAAAAATTACCAGGTATTCCAAAACACAGGATTGTAGACCCCAAACTAAGAGTGTAGAGACAAATTCACTGCTGATGTGGGTATTGTATTGATGAGAAAATGATTGTAAGAGCTATGATTGGCTCAGTTCCTGTAACTCAGCAGCTAGGGTGCAGGCCACATACACTGGTTTGAACCCAGTCTGAGCCTGCCAAACAACAATGACAACTACAACAAAAAAATAGCTGGACATTGTGGCAAGTGCCTATAGTCCCAGCTACTTGGAAGGCTGAGGCAAGAGAATTACATAAGACCAAGAGTTTGAGGTTACTGTGAGCTATAAAGCCACAGCTCTCTACCCAGGGTGACATAGTGAGATTCTGTTTCCAAAGGAAAAAAAAAAGATATGATTACAAAATAAACAGAGGAAAGAGGGACAAAATATTTATAACTGAAGAAATTTGCTATATAATTGAAATATACAAAGGGTGCCAAAAAATGTATACATATTTTAAGAAAGGTAAGATTGCACTAAAGTAATGCTCAATATACAATGATAACAAAAGGGGAATCCAAGTCACATTTGACTTCTGGAATTGTAAGAGGTGTTCAAAGTGATTGCCATCAATGTCCAGATACTTCAGCCTAGAAGCTTGAGTGATGGTGACTAAGTAAGTGTTCACTTGTGTGCATGCCATGTAAATTTCTTCCTGAAGTACCCTCAGTGTAGTCGGGTTTTCTAGAGCACCACATCCTGTGAGGTTTCCCATTCATGTCCTCCATTTTTGTACTTGCATACCATTCTGAATTTCAAATGCCACTTCAAAATGGACTTGTGTCCCCTCCATGACAACCACACTTCCACGTTTTCTTTGACCATCCTGCATGTCACCTTGTGATGCTAGCATTCATTTCATTAATGCCAACCTGGGAGTGAATCTCAGTATACATTTCTACTTTAATTCAATTCAACTTAGAAAAGTAATATATAGATAATATCTCTTAAAATGTGTATGTTTTTGGCACCCCTGGTCTATAAACAAATAAAATGTTTATAACTGGAAAATGCATTATATATACTGGTAATTGAGAACTCAACTGATGGGTTTATCAGCCTACTACACAACAGAAAATGGAGTGTAACAGAAGTGAAATATAGATCAAAAATACCCAGACTAAAATAAGCTGAAAGAGGAAAAAGAATATGTTTTACTGAAATTAACTACAGAAAACATGACTTCCATTAACATGTAAATTCAACATCATTCTTTAATGCTGGCCAAAGTAATAAAAAAAAAAGAAAGAAGAAGTTTAAAGGCTAAGAAAGACCCCCAAATGTGCACTATTTAAGGTAAAAGAATTGAATTGATAGAAATCCAAAATAATCAAGTAAACAATCAGGTTTATAAGTGAATTTTGCAAAATTGCTGGATATGATATCCACATAAAATCAGTATTTCCATGTACCAGCAACAAATAAAAGACAACAAAATCATGATAATATTGGAAATCATTATATTTTTATAAATAAATATTATAAAATACATATGGAATCTCTACCCTGAAAACTATAAATATAATACAGAGATTGAATGAGTAATAAATAGGTCTATCAATTTCCATCAATAATTGGAAAACTTGAAATTATAATTATAGAACTTTTCTTCATGTTGATCCATGAAATCAGTGCAGTCAATTCCAACCAAATTCCCAGTAAACTTTTTCTGTAGAAATATAAGTTAATTTTCGCCTAAGCCGATTTCTTCAAGTGTTTTCCCTGTACTTTCTTCAAGTATTTTTATGGTTTCATGTCTTAAGTTTAAGTCCTTAATCCAGTGAGAATCTATCTTAGTTAATGGTGAAAAGTGTGGGTCCAGTTTCATTCTTCTACAGGTCCCCAGCCAGTTTGTCTAGCACCATTTGTTAAATAGGGAATCTTTTCCCCATTCAATGTTTTTAATTGGTTTATCAAAGATAAGGTAATGGTAGGTAGCTAGATTTATCTGTTGGCTTTCTATTCTGTTCCATACATCTACCTCTCTGTTTTTGTGCCAACACCATGCTGTTTTAAGCACTATCGATTTATAGTATAGTCTGAGGTCTGGTAGCATGATTCCTCCTGCTTTGTTTTTATTCCTGAGCCCAAGAATACAGGGAGAGGGTGGGGAAGGGGAGGGGAGAAGGGTGGTTGGGTGGTGGGAGGGTGACCGGAAAGATCACCTATATATCTGTCTAACAAGGGTACAAGTGAACTTTTCTAGAACTAGAATATAAATGTTCTGATACAATGACTAAGCACATGACATGAAATCTATGTTAACCAGCTTGATGAAAGCATTTCAAATTGTATATGAAAACAGCACAATGTACCCCATGTTTGCATTAATGTATACAGCTATCAATTAATAAAAAAATACTTTATTTCAAAATGAAAAAATACTATAACATTCTAAAAACAATGCCATAAATATTTTTTAAAGTATTAGTTATTATTGATTAGTAGTAGTATAGCCATTGTTTAGAGCAAGAGATTTAGAGTCACAAAAACCCGTCTATGAAATTCCTGCTCGGTGAGACCTCAGCAAATGCTTTTTAAGCCTCCCTTTGATCATAATGTAGTGAGAGATTGGCAAGGCCTACCTAGTGTGGCTATTGTGAGGAGTAAGGAGCTTTTAAATATTAAACGCCTTCCCGTAGTCAGGAATCAATCAAGGGTACCTAACATTATCATCCTAAGTCCTCACACTCTATTTTAATTTGCTGCTTATCAGTACAGTGAGCTGGTGGTGATTAGAGAGAGCCCATGAGGGCCCCAGCATGTTCCTTCTCACTGTCAGGTGCCCCCACCTTAGCTGGGCCAGGTGCTCAGCTGCTGACACTCTCCACATTTTTTCTGGGTTGAACAGAGCAGACACTCCTGCACTGATAAATAAACCAGATGTGTCAAGGCAGGGTATTGCTAATTCATTTCTAAAATGTTTGGGTATTTTCATGGATGTAATGCACTGGCATTAATGCTTCAGCTTTGCTTCTGAGTGTACACAAAGTATTTAGATAGCAAGGACACCCCTGATGGGTGCACAGCTGGTCCCAGGACTACAGCGGTCACATCACACAGCTTATTGGAAGAATGGATTCACAAGAATTGAGGTGATTAATACTCACCTGGTAATGGAAACTAATTAAATATGTTTTCATAAGGAGCAAAACTGGAATGTTACCATACCTTTGGAATATTTTCATATAGACCTTTAGTAATAAGGAAAAAGACATCAGATCCCAGTTAATAATCTACCCTCCCACTTCCTTCCCCACCAATAGTTTTGAAAGTTCTGAATATAGAATCTAAAACTATCATTGTCAGCAAATACCTAGTTCCGATTTTTAAGATGGGCAAGTATTCTCCTGAATCCAGTTCTCGTAACTGTGTACTGTGCCACAGCTGGGTGCCCATCAGCTGTGCCCTTGCCGTCTAGATGCTACGTATACACTCAGAAGCCACGCCAAAGAATCCTGTCCAAGAGAATGTCCAGACATTTTGAAAATGAATTGCAGACCTGGGAAACGGAAACAGTGGTCTGGACTTGGAACCAGCCTTCTTGGTGTGTCCCTTGGCTCTCCTCTTTCCCCAGCCCTCCATCCTACTCCTGGTCTGTGCACTGAGCCAGTGAGGAATCCAACAGCCACTCTGCTTATCGCTGTAGAATGAGGACTCGCAAACAGCTGCTGGCGTGTGATAGCGGCGGACAGCTAAGCGCAAATTGCTCATTGTTACTGATGCATGCAAAATAGGACTTCTTTGGTTCTGGAGAGTGAAATTTGAGAAGGAAAATAAGAAGATGAGGCGGTGTAGCTATGTTGACAGCGCTGAGAAGGAGCTCTCCCAGGGCTGTGAGCCTCTCTGTCAGCATTTCTAATTAAACCGTAAACATTAACTGCCTTGCTCTTCTGTCTTAATTTCCCATTTACAACATGAGAACCATATTATTTGCTTCCTCTCTATTCAAAGGAATGATCCCAAATTGCCTCTGTGGACAAAATATTGTGATCTACGTGAGGGGAAAACAGTGAGTTGATACAGTTGATCGTGTTTCTTTTGAGTATCTGGTCCTGATGAATCTATTATATTGGCCAAAGAAATAAAAACACTCCTCTCTCTTCTATTTTAGGGCAATCTAGAACATTACATAGAACTTTAAGATTAATCCTTTCGCCAAACTGGTAGCTTGGTTCAGTCCAACAGCTAATTTACCTAATGCATTTTTGAAGGGTGAATGATGTCTCCACACAGTATACAGGGTGGCCATAAAGTTCGTGTGCAACTCCATACCCTAATCCCCAGAACCTAGAACATTATTTGGAAAATTCCATCTTTACAGGTAGAATTAAGTTAAGCATCTTAAGATTGATCATCCTGGATTACCTGGATGGGCCATAAATTGTATACGGACAAAGAAAAAGAAGACAGAGAAATTCAGGGGAAGACTGAGGCAGAGATTGGAGCCATTACAACCACAGGACACTTGAGGCAAGGAAGATTTTGCCCTGCCAACACCTAGAACTGTCAGAGGGTAAATTGCTGTTCACGTAACCCACCAACTTTGTGGTAGATTTTATGGCAGCCATAGGAAATTAGTGATTGCACATTTTATTGACCAGGGAGACCTGATGTGGTATCTGGATTGAGCGATTCATTGGATTATTCCGTTTTTAGATATAGCACGTGAGGCAGCTCGTTGACACATTATTATAAAATAAAGTTAACTTAAATACAAAATATGTCATAGTAATATTATTCTAAATCAAGGGGGGCAGTCAATCATTGATTTCTTTTAATTTAGTGGCACCGTAACTTAGCATTATAGAGGATGAGGAGGAAAGCCTTGATCAAGCCCTGGTTTCATTTCAGCTTTGAGGTAGATGTTTGTAAGAGGCTATTCCCTCATAGTAGATTTATAAGGTAAACCATTTTATACATTTGTTTTCCAGGTGAAAAAGACTAATGCAAATAGACATTTAGTAACTTGCCTAAAACCTTCCACAGATAGGAAGAGATGAGACTTTGGCTTTCATCTCCAGTGCAGAAAGAGCTTGGAAGTCATCACTCCCATTCTTACAACAAGAAAAATCTGGACTTTTCTTGTCATCTGTCAGAGAATTAAGGTCACAGGTCAGCCTGTCACCCTAAAATCTATAAATATCAGCTCATCCAGCATGAAATAGTGCAAAAAAGAATTGCTTACCTAGAACAGAAGTTGCCAGACACTAGTCTTAGGAGGGAAGTCTGCCAAATTCTAGGTTAATCACTTTTGCATTTTTGGTTATAGATATACTGACACTTATACTTTGGTTGTAAGTGTCTCTATGAAATTGGGCAATAATGGTCAATAGGTTAAAGGTTTGTATATTATATATTTTTAATTATGTAAGTTACTATTAGGCAAATGCAATACATTTTATTTCTTTAGCAACCAAGACAAATGGTAAAAACCCTAACCTGAGAATAAGAACTTTTGATTGAATAGTTTCTGCATTATATTTTGTTTTCTAAGCCCTAGCACAACTGTAGCCTAGAAAGTATAGGGTGGCTGAACAAAATGATATGAAATTTCAGGTAGAATAAAAATGTATTAGTAAAAGTTACAGCTCCTCCTAAGCTTCCAAAAGATTAATTTAAAAGATCTTGGACTTTTTAAAAAATTTTTTATACATTTAGTGAGTACAAGTAGTTCTTTGTTAGATGGAAGAGTTGTATAGTGATGAAATCAGGGCTGTTAGTGTACCTGTCCAGTGGATAGTGTACAATATTCCTGAAAGATGTTTTTTTTTAATTTTTTTTTTTATTGAATAGTAACTGTGTACATTAATGCACTTCTGGGGTACAGTGTGGTGTTTTCACAAACAATCCGAGACACTTCCATCAAACTGGTTAACATAGCCTTCATGTAATTTTCTTAGTTATTGTGTTAAAATGTTCATATTCTACTCATAGAAAGATTCATTTGTACCCTTGTGAGATGAACCACAGAAGTGAACTCTCGAATCCTCCTCCCTCCACCCATTCCCCCCTCCCTCCCCCTTCCCTTTATCCTTAGGTTGTTATTAGGTTATAGCTTTCATATAAAAGGTATAAATTAGTTTCTGTTTATTTTTTAGTTGTTTGATAAACATTTATAAGTGACTGACCTGAGTTAATTGAGTGTGTAAACCAACTCAGCTGTAATGATGATTCTCTTCAATGTGAGATTATCTCGGTTTATTATGTTAAGCTAAGTAAGCGCATCCACATTTCCTAAATGCAAAGCATAATCTGCTGATTACAGAATTTCTTGGCATTTTAAACAAACGTGAAGATATAAGGATTCGAAGATATAAAAAGATATAAGGATTTTCTTAGCACATGAATATCTTTCCAATAGGAACTATAAATGGACCATGACATAATTTACTACTAATAATTTTTTGTTTTATAGACATCTCAGCTTTCATGCTCTGTAGACATCCACATATACAAGTGAAAAATCCAATCAGTCATCCAAATATTTTGCTTATTTTAGTTCAACATATGTATATTGAGGAACATTCAGTTGGCTGAGGAATTGTTCACATATTTTCCATATGTTTGTCATTGCCTAGACATGTAAGAAATAGTGAAAGAGATTGGCAATATAGGGGAATATTATAGTATGTTACACAGCAGGACAAGCTTAAGGTTGAAAATGTCCCAGAAGGAGCAGATGAAAGTAGAATTTGGAGATAACTCACTGTCTTCAATTTCTCTCTACCCATTTCTCTCCTGAGTCCATTCCAGCTGAGTCTTTTGTCCATATAACTTCATGGGGCAGGGGGTGGCATTCTGTTTAGACTGTACATTGTTGAAACCAAAGCTCAGTTTGGGGGCCTCATCTTATTTGATGAGTAATAGGTTCGGCATGGTTACTTATTACCTCTTTGATCACTTAGCTTCCAAGTCACCATATTCTATGAAATTTCTCCTACTGTCTGGCTGCTGCTTTTCAATCTCCATCACTGATTCCTCAATATCCTTCTTACCTCTAGTATTAGAGCGGCCTGGTATTCAGTGCGTGGTTAACTACTCTGCTCCCTTATCAGACACAGCCTCATCACTTTGAATACCTTCCATCGACTACCAACCTTCATCCCTACACCTGCAGCCTGTCTCTCATCCCTGAGCTCTTACCTCCTGCTTAATACTTCAATCACTGCTCCTGATATGCTCTTAAAAAGTTCCTACAGTCTTTTACACCTAAGTGAATATCAATTCCAATCTTTTAGTTACTTTGGAAAAAAGAATAGAATCACCCTCAACTCTTCTCTTTCTTACATCCCTTTTGTGGCATGGTTAGCAAACTTTTTCTGTAAAAGGCCAGGAAGTAAATAATTCAACCTTTGATTTGGGCCCTGTGATCTCTGTCATAGCCTCTCAAGTTTGCTACTATAGTGCAGAATACACCAGAGTCAGTTTGTAAATCAATGGACATGGTTGAATTCTAATAGAACTGTATTTGTAAAAACATGGAACTTGCTGAATTTAGGTTGTAGGCCATAGTTTGCCCACCCAAATCATAGTGTTTAAAAATATTTAATTTTGTTTAAAATAGCATTCTTTTTCATTATGGGGTCACAAAAATTTACATGAAATGCAGTTAGCCTTTAGCTACGTAAGTGTTCCTCAGAAAGAAGTATTGACCTAATCCAATCCTCTCTTTTATTATGAGAGACTTGGGTCCAGGATAAATTTCAAGTTCACTCACCATGTGAGTAGAATAGGGGTTAAATTCCATGTTCTCTGGCTCTCAGTAGTTTTCTTTTTTACTTTTGTGTTGCTGTTCCATCTTTGCTCTCTAAGGCCTCTAAGGGCTCTGAGCTGCAGATTGTAGATTTTTATATATTAGAACATTTCCAAAATCATGCCTTTATTTTCTGTATACAGAGAATACAGAGGATGCCACAAAAGGTATATACATTTTAAGGAAAAAAAACTATATTAAAATTGTAATACTCAATATATATTGATAACAAAAGATGAATGAATGCAAGCCACATTAAGCACCTCTTGTAATTGCAGAAGTCAAATGTGACTTCAGTGTTATAAATTTAGTAGTGTTTTCCTTTCTTAAAATGTGTATACACTTTTGACACCCTCTGTATGCGTATGCATCTATATGTATATAATTGTTTACATGCTTGTAATTTCAAATTTATTTTTCATTCATTACCAAAGAAACTCTGATGTACTAAACTTTTAAAGTTTTTAATGTTCTCTTAGAATTAAAAAGTTTAGTTGGGCGCGGGTGCGCGGTGGCTCACGCCTATAATCCCAGTACTTGGGAAGCTGAGGCGGGTGGATTGCCTGAGCTCAGAGGTTCAAGACCAGCCTGAGCCAGAGCAAGACCTCATCTCTAAAAATAGCTGGGCATTGTGGTGGGTGCCTATAGTCCCACCTACTTGGGAGGCTGAGGCAAGAGAATCACTTAAGCCCAGGAGTTTGAGGTTGCTGTGAGCTATGACACCATTGCAGTCTACCAAGGGTGACAAAGTGAGACTCTGTCTCAAATAAAAAAAAGAAAGAAAGAAAAAAGAAAAGAAAAGATTAAGAAAAAAAAATTTTTTGAAGCTGTCTTTTGAAACACTTTGGTTTCCTTTTGAAAGGAAAGTAAGACAGACAATACTTAATTTTAGTTTTCTCAGTGAATGTAAAGCCACAGATACAGATTTTAATGTGTACTAAATAGTCAACTTGATCAAAGCATGGAAGACAACCAACCTATGAGCAATAAAGATAGACAGACAGACATACATGCAACTGTCCACCTCTCTGGCCAAATAGGCCTTGATTTTTGCATCCTGTGATATTTGGTATTCTTCACAAATTAGATACATGAAATCTTTTCGTTAAATCCTATTCTGTTGTAATATATGTAGGTACAACCTTGAATTTCTTGCCCTTCAATCTTCTTTACATTTTATTCATTTTTGCCTTTTCACTGAGGGCTCTTACCCTTTTTAAGGTCTAAGTCTTATATTCCAGATTTCACCACTCATTGAACATTGGCTGCCTGCCTCCCAGTGCAGCAGTCTAGTTAGTCAGCACTTAGTGGCATGAGACAAAAGACACGATTTCAGTGGAAAGCTCACTTAGGTGAGTCACTTAATGTTTTGAATGCCTACATTTTATTGTCAGTCAAATGAGAATAATTAATATGTACATACCTTGTATTTTAAAGTACATTTTACTACTATCTCCCGAGGGGAAGGAAGTTAATATTTCCACTGTCAATTTCTGTGACAAAAAGATGTCATGCTACACTTAGGAATGTTAGAAAGATGGTTAAGATAATGATTGCAGTATACTTTGAGTTTCTCAAACAAGTCAACTTATCAATCCAGTTAAATTGTAAAGCTCTTCCTACAGTTTGAACCAACCTATATCTTTTCTCTATTCAATATCTATTCAATATTCCTTTCTCTATCTTGTCTGTTATCTTCAAAGCTATATTGACTTCTCTGAATCTATTTGAAATCACTGACTCTCTGATAAGCTGTTAAAATAACATATTTTTTCTTCCTGTAATAACCCTATCGATGGGTTCCTAAAATCATCATTGCTGAAATAGGCTCCATGATCCCACAGTGCAAAGTAAGGTGGGTGCTAAAAATTGGAAGATTCGTGATCCTTCTGGAAATAAACTTCTGAATGTGACCTGAGTTGATTCCAGGGTCCCTTATGATTCAGCCTCACCATAGTGTCATGTCCAATAAAAAGACTAACAATTGAAGGTGGCTACATTAGTTCCAACCTTCAATTAAGCATGAAAGAAAAGACAACTCACAACTTAGTATTTCTCTTTTTAAATCCATTTTTTCCAACTGTCTGATTCCTTCAGCTTGTAGCATACCATTCTTTATTTACCATTCTACTCTTTCCAAAACCACAACTTCACGGCTTTTGTCTTCAGTTCCCTTTCTTCCATCTTTATTTTTTGCTTCTTCCAATTCTGCATCACAAAACTTCAGTTACAGTGGAACTCTCCTTGAAATCCAGGTGAAGAGAAGAAATTGAAGACTCAAAGACAAGATAATCTTTATCAGGTGGGTCAGACAGGGCAGTCTGAAAATATCAATAAATTGTAAATATACATATATCTCAAAGACCACTTCAAGTCAAACAAGGAGCCATATAAGAAGGATAAAACTTAAGCTTTATATTCTTATTGCTTCTTTCCTTTTTATTTTGGAGCCTGCCAAAGCAGCAGCATTTTCATAATCTTCATCTTCTATTTGACTTCATTGCCTTTCCTAATACTTCAGAAGTTACTTATTTTATTCTACATAGTAAGAAACATCTAAGACTTCATTTTTCACTTGGCTCCAGGAGCCTGAAGAAGTAAGCTAGACACTGTGACAGTTGGAGAAAGGCCCACTCTTCTCAACCATCTCCTTTTTTCTTTGACTATCATTCTTATAGTTTTGATGTCAATTTCTTGAACATTATCAGAAAGAGGAGGGGTATGGAAGAAGTGAGCTCTTTTTTCTGAAGAAGGTCTTATTGAATATCTGTCTTTCTAGGCTGGGTTGCCATTCAAACTTGGTGTATTTCACTGGGGTCTGGCTCATGGATGGGCAAGGAAGTCAGGAAGAGAAATCATCTCAAAAGTTACTTCCTTCTCTACCTAAACATTGAGAAATCCATGCTAACTCTGGTTTTCAGACTTTTATGTGGAGTGTTCTCTCAAGGGGCATTTTCTTACTGGTGCTATTGTTTGGGTAAAATGCAGGGACCTGGAAGTTGGCCTGGGTAAAGGAAAGAGGTCATTCATATCCCTTTAGCACTGAGACCCAGGCTACTTGAGCACGGGCAAAAGTAGCCACCCACACAGTTCAACCTGGCTCATGAGAAGATTGCCTGAGTGAAGCCTCTTATAGTCAAGTTTTCTTTCTCACTCAGCTGTATTTTCTGTTTGTTAAGTTATCTTGGGCATCTTGGGGAGACCAGAATTTCAATGTTAAAGAAATACTTCACTACAAATTGTCTTTCAACCTTTGACATTGACTTTAAACTGTTTGGAAATTTTAAAATCAAATTATGATTGCTTTATTTTAAAAAAATTTAAAAAAAAGAAAAATTAAATATATTATGATTCTATTCCTTTCCCTACACACCACATCCCATGGCCCATTAATGTCAGTTGAGGAAACTTTAAAAGAGTTTAAATTCATTGCTTTGAATGTATTTTAACAATTGCTTTTAAAGTTTGTTTGTTTTTTCCTTTTGCTCTGGATGATGTGACCTTGAAATTTATTTGAGAGGAAATGTTGAAAGTGTGTGGGTCAAAAATATTCACCTCTGACCAGGTTAGAATTTTGATTTTTGACATTTTGCATTGCCTCCTTTATAAATTGGTAATTGGAAATACAATTTAAATACAGTTGGTTTCAGTGTAGCTTTGTCTTTTCATATTTTTCAGGATTATATAGCATCTAAAAGAACATAATTTCCAATTTTAAGCTATCTCATGGCTTTTACCTAATTGCTTTCCTTGATTGCTAGTAAGCTGAATTATAATTATTTTAGAATTAAAGCATTTGTTCTTCATGTGTTAATTTGTAAAAGTACAGGACATTCTAATTTGTTAACTATAGTTGTTCTCTTTATTTATTGCCAGATAATAAACTATCCCAAATTTCCTGATATAAAATGAAAATCGTGGGGTGAATTCCCCCATAAAGCTAGCTAAATGAAATGAAATGTGCTCTTTTAATTCCAGAAACTGAGCAAAAAGACTCATAAGTATTGTGCATTTTTGTCTAGGCCTAGCAACCTGGGAGAGTATGGCAGGGCCTGCAGGCAAGGCGTAACAACCTCCTGCATAGAACTCTGACCATACAGTCAGTCAGCCTGCCAGATGTGGTCCATCTGTGCAGAAGACATGGCTCAAAGGTTGATGGAGCGGAAAAACTCCGTTGTAAAAGCGAGTGGCTTCCAAAACCACAAGAAAATAGAGTCATTGAGCCTGTTTCTCAGAAACTTAATTGAGTACATGGAAGAAAAAAAGTTTTACTCCCCTGTTTGTCTTGATCTTTAACTTTGACAATGGAAGTCAGATAATGTAGGGTTGTTTTAGGTCTTTAGAGAGGAATAGCCTGAGGTTAGTCTTAAGATAATTATCTTACTTTCCTGGACTTTCTTTCTTTTCTATAGTTTAAAATAAGAATGGAGAATGTTAAGATTATTGATCAATGATGTGTATGTGATTAATTTAGTATAAAAGGTGATCATGAATAAAGACATTTTGCTACTGCCACCCCGAGTGAGCTTGCACCCACTGCGAAGCTGTCCTTCTCTCCCTGCGAGAAATCACCACCCAACAATTGGCAAAGTCAACAGAGAATTATTTAATTTCTGCTCACAAATTCTGTGGGTTAGGTATTCTAACAGAGAAAATAAGGATGGATGGCTTGTCTCTGCTCCATGACTTCTGTGACCACAGATGGAAAAAAGAGCTGGGATCACTTGACTAACTGAGACCTGAAGACATCAGGAGGCTTCTGTGGGCACATTCTGGCACCTGGTCTGGCTTGTCCCAGATGCTAGGCTCATGTGTGACTGTTGACTAAAGTACCTAAACAAGACTTTCCATGTGGCTTTGGCTTCTTCCAACATAGTGGCTGGATTTTTATAGGGAACATCTCAAAAGGGAGAATACAAATGGCAAAGTTCTAAGAGAATAATCAGCAAGAGCTGCACATTCAATTAAGACCCATTCTTTAGAAACTACATGACATCACTTGCACCATCTTCTATTAGTCAAGACAGTCACAAGCCCACCCTATGAGGGGACATAGATTCTGCCTTTTAATAGAAGCAGTGTCAAAGAATGTGAGACCATGTTTTAAAACCATTACTGTAGACATGATTGATTTACTATTCTCCCAAAATTACTCTTATTGTCCTTTCCTCAATCTAAATCAACAGTACATATTTGGAGTATGACTGGTCTATGTTAAAAATTTATATTGTAACCATTTATTAATTTTTGGCATTACCTTACAATGCCTTCAGTTGCATGTGACAAAAGCCCTAACTCAAACTGACCAAAACAATAAAGAAAATGTATTGATTAAAATAACTGAAAATTCTAGCTGTGAGCTGGGCTTCAGGAGAGGATTGGTTCAGTGACTCAGCAGTATTAAAAAAAAAAAAGACATATATCTATATCCCTTATATACATACCTTATACTTAGTATACTACCTTCTCTTAGTATGCTCATTTTATCCTGCATGTCCTCTCATGACTAAAAAATGTCTGTTATGAGCTTACACATGTGAGCATAATATCTGTTATGCCCAACCAAAGGGCAAAAGAGCTTCCTTCCCCCTTTCGTGAACTTCACTGGATGAGAACAGCAGAGTTCATGTGCATATATTTAAGATAATTGCTGAGGTCAGAGTTGGGTTTTGATTGGCTTAGATCATTCTTGTTCTTGAACTTGTCATGATTTCAAGGGGTGTGGATTATACCAATTGAATTCAACTCTGATATAATCAATCCTAGCTAAGTTTGGTGCCTACAACTCAAGGGGAAATGAGTGGCTTAGGTGCTGGGAAGGCAGCTGTGACTGCCTTTTCATCTTGGAACACTCTCTAGAAGCAAAAGTCATTTGACTGTAAGAGAATGAAACTAGGGCCTTGGCATTATTGGCAACACAGTTTAATCAGTCAAACGTGTGGTCCCATTGCTGCTCACTGGTCAGCACCCTGCCTCTGATTCAGATCAATGTTACATTCAGAACTCTTGTTGTTCAAGAAATCCCATATGACAACCTGAGGAGAAAACAGGTCCTAAAAAGTGGCTGTCATCTTGGCTCTTCTGTTCCACTGGGAATGGTAGGGGAGCAGTCACTGGGGTTGTGAATGTCTGTGATGGGTCCGAGTGCCTGTGTATGTGAGGAGAATGTTTCTTGCCTTGGATAAGTTCCAACTTTCTACTGAGAAAGTAGGCTTCGCATCTGAGGCTGTGAACTTTGTTTTCAAGCTCTGCTAATACCTTCCTCTGGTTTTCAGAGTTGACACAGAATTTAATAAGGTAGCCTCTTCTGCCAAGACTTTTATTAATTGTTTTCCACCACAAGTCAATGAAGCATGACAGGGTTATTGTACTCATTTTGCTGTTGAGGAAATAGGGACAGAGGGTTAAGCAACTCGCCCAAGACTACACATCAAAGCTGGGGAAGAATTGGCATTAAAAATCATTTTCCTGGAACCTTGGCTCAGTACTTCCTCAGAAAAGAATTATGAAAGTTTCAAACAAAGAAAAAGAACAAATAATGAATAATTGACACTTGGGAACCCATTGCTTACTTTCATAATTTTTTCAAGAAACAAATATTTATATATAACTTGAAAGCTTCCTTTGTACCTTTCTAGGTTCCCACCCTATCCTCTCCTTCTATGAGAAAACCAATACCCTGAATGTGGTATTTTCCACACTCATATACATTTTTACTCTATCTATACCCATAAAAAAATTGTACATCTTATATATTTAACTGTTATAGCTCTTATAAGAATCCTCCTACAATTTGCATTTTTGTTCAACATAGTTTTTGTGACATATCCACACTGATACATAGCACTTGTTTATTCATTTTACATATTATAAAACATTGCATTGTGTGAATATATAACAGTTTATTCATTATCTTTATGAACATTTCAATATTTTTGCTATTTAATATTCTAAATAATAATGCAGTAAAATTTATTATAACTTTTATCTTTGATTACTTTCTTGAACACATTTGAAAAAAGAATACTCTTATGGAGATATGCGTAGAGATTCAATTGCCCAATGGACATTTGATGTTACAGTAATGCTGGAGTGAGTAGCAAAAAACAAGACTAATCAGCTGTATTTACCTTTGAAGAGACATAGTCTGAGCCTAAAACCAATCTGTGTTCTGCATATACCATGATCTTCAGTTGACACATCAGGATCTGTCATTACATCTTGATACCTCACCTATTAACAAATCATGAATGATTATTTTCCTTCCCGGAACCAAACCTGATTTTTCGCGGCCCACAGTATCAGTTTGCCAGGGATGTGCCCTGAATAAAGCAAGTTTTGTTATTCTGGAAATAAAAGTTGTAGGCCTAAAAATTTAAACATCAAAATGACTTCCTTCTAAGAATCCCACTAGGAGAAGAGTGAAATGTCTAGGAGACATCTCATCTGTCTGCTCTAAAGCACTATCTTACTGGGGTAGGAATGAGCAAAGGATGGCCATTTGCTTTACTTACATGTAAGAGCCTTATAGTCTGTTTAAAATGGCTTATTAAACAATTTCTATGTCAACAATGAAACTAAATTATTTTTACAAATCATTATGCTTCATTCTGGAGTCCCAGAATTGTGAAGAAGTTGGTTATTATGAATAACAGAGCTGTTTTTAGTACCATCAATTGTGAAGACACCAGCACAGATTTGGGAGAAATTGTTGGTACAGGAATTTGGGAAACTAGGATTTAGGCTTAAATATTCCTCTGACTCTGAACCTTATGAAATAGTCATTTAGGCATCTTGGGCATGGGGTTACTATAAATCAGTGCTCTGTAATTGTTTTCAGATTGATTCTAAGGACTGTTAAATAATTTGGTGTGTGCGGGCCAGCACTTTTTACAAAGTACAAAATAGAACAAAAAACATCTGGGGCATAGTGTAAAGGCTAAAAGATAATTTCTAAATTAATTATAATTTTTATGTTATTTTATGAAATTTTTATTACAGAGGTGCATGTATGTGTGTGACTTCTGTGGGATGTTGTCTACTCTTTTCTTTTTAAAATTAAGCTATATTTTATAGTGAACAATTGCATGCATTTATTGTATACAATATGATAAGTTAACATACATATATCTATATTATGAAAGAATCACTATGATCAAGCTAATTAACATATCCGGCCCTTCAGTTATCACTCTCTTTGTAATAAGAACACTTAGGATCTATCCTCTTAGCAAATTTTCAATATGCGATAAAGTATTGTTAATTGTAGTAGTATTGTTGTACATCATCTCTCCAAAACTGTTCACCATATGTTAAAGTAAACTTCTCCGTCTGTACTGGTTTCAAAAATGTGTGAAAGCCATTTGTGTAAGCTGTCATCAGGAATAAGTCCAGGGACCTTACAGATATAGTTAATTCCATATTTAAAACTTGTGTTTTCTAAAATCAAGTCCGTATCTCCCACAGACCTTCATGAATCCTGCCCCTGGGACTATATGCTCCCAGGACGTGAGCTGCGCATTCCTTGTTTCAGCAACACTGCCTCCCCCTCCATGTCTTTGCTGTTTTATCCTCAGCCTCAAAGGCTCTCAGAAGCCACAGCATTATCTTTGCTAGACAACCTTATATACTCGCCTATTCTAACACGATTCCTTCCTCCTTGAGTCCCACATGTCTTCAGTGGCTTATGTCATAGCCCATTGTATACTTTCTTTGTACTTAATAACAGTTTAAATATCTATCTCACTCTATTAGACTGTGGAAATTTTGAAGTTGGGTCTTTTTATCATAAGAATTTAGGTTCTTTGTTTTTCTCATGCAGGTATTCTGGATCCATTGCTCTTAAAGTAACTTTATCATTGAAAACTAATAGAGGCTAATTCTAAATGATTTAAAATAATATTTGAAAAATTGTACCAAATCCTACATCCAAAAGATGACCACTCTTCATATCTAGGCCGTTCCCTTGCTCTGCCTCTATACACTTACAGAGACAGGTCAACATATGCACAGGTGCGCGTGCACACACACACACACACACAATGTTAGGTGACTAAATTCATTCATTAATCAGACCAATTTTTCCTTTCAACAATGTCAAGGACACTTTCTATGTCAGTGATATACCTGCACATAATTTTTAATGGCTGCCTATAATTCTAATTTATGGGTTATCCTGGGTTTGTTTGGTTGCCATTTATCAACATTAAAAGCAGTGATGGTGGACGTGACTTCTTATTCTTATATGCCATGACTATAAATTAAAAAGCACCATTATTGTCCTTACCTTCTTTGATTAGCCTCAGAATCCTGAGCTGCTTTTAAAATTTCCTTCACAGCATTCTGCATTCAGCCTCCTTTCCTTCATCTTTAAACCATGTCCTGTTAAAGTGCCATATAATAGAGAGCCTTTTACCCAGCAATGTGATAGTTTTATCAAACTTTCTCTTTCCTGTTTGTACCATTTGTAGTTATAAAGTAACTTTGTAACTTTGGCTTTTGATAGCGTTCCCTTTCTGGAACTAAGATAGTGAAACTCTGCATACATTTTAAATGAATATTTTGAATCTCACCTTCCTAACACAGGGTGTCTATCTGAATTGTACCCAACCTTCCTCTGTTCTGTGGTCATAAAATCTAAAATGATGTATGTTTATTTTCAATGGAAGTTTCCACATTACCAACCACTGAATGTTATTTGATAGAGATCACTAGTTTGCCAGGATATTTCTTCTCCTCTCTGGAACTACCATCAAGAACTACTTATTTTGTGAAAAAGAAACATTGGTGCAAATTTGGAAAGCATAAAGCTTCATTCCTACCAAAGCTCATTTGTTTTTGTGATCTGAATCAGGAATACGTCATCTCTTTCTTCAGGGTAACTGGGTAACCTAGACATAGTCCATGGTGCCTCCTGCATTCTCTCCTGGTTTTAGCCTCAGTCAACTCTCTCAGGAATTCACAGTACAGTACTAGATTTACAGTACAGTGTATTTTCAGACTATATACCACTAACCCAATCACTCATTTAGAACACTCTTGTTTCTGTCATTATATCCTAATCTTTAATCCCATGTCGCCAAGTCTTAGAGACATTTGCGTCAATGTGCATTGCCTCAGGTTTTAATATAAAATATATGCTAGTTATTAGCCATGCTTTCTGACAGGGATTAGTATGTAGGTATTTGAGCAACCAGCATCACTTGCTGCTTCCTACCCATTCATCTCGTCGCGTCATGCTGTTCCTCTTCTTTCCACGTCATACCTGTGCCACCCTCCTTTACAGCAGTGGTTCTCAACCAGGATAGATTTTTTTCCATCAAGGTCGCATTTGGCAATGTCAGAGAAATTTTTTTATTGTCTCAGTGGGAAGGATGCTACTAACATGTAAATATTAGAGGTCAGAATTGCTGACCTCTATGCATAGTGTAGTTCTTCCCCTCACCGAAGAAAATGTTAAATGATTCAAAATGTTAGTAATGCTGAGGTTGAAGAAACTTGCTTTCTGAAAATTGACTTCAGATTTCTTTTATTTGAATGTTCAGATTTCTCCCCAAACCCCTAAGATGTTCAATGTAGTGTATTCTCTTGCTTCAGACTAGCTACTCAGTGAAAACAAAAAGATGGGTGTATCTCATGACATTATATCTTAGGCTTTGGTCACGGTGAGAAAGCAGCCGTCATCTTCCTCCAAAATGTTTCCCTAACTGTTAAAATCGTACTGTCTGACATTAACACCATTCTACAAAATGGGAAATGGGGGAAACTAAGTGTATTTCAAGTAAAGAAAAAAAATTAGAGGGATTAGTAAATATGATTATGCTCAGATAATCTGTGCTGCAAATGACATTTGTGGTTAGAAAAGTTGCATTTGCAAATATGTTGAAAAAAACCCCATGGGCAGTTTAATACTAACACTTGTTTCATTTTTTTCTCCTTTCTTTTTTGGTACTCTTCAGACATTTCACATTTTCAAGAACAAAATGATTTGAAAGGATTACTAGAAAATCTCCATCAAAATATTCAAGCCAAAAAAAGAAAGAATGTAGAAATTATGTGGCTGGCTGCAACGGTAAGCACTGTCATGTCAAATCTTATTCCCTGCCACATCACGACCAGCAGGCACTGTCAGCTATACGCTGCGCGGGGTCCAACCTCTGCACTTGGGGTTTCTGAGTGTCATTCTCCATTATCCAGGGGATTAGGCATTTTCACTCTGGTTTGTAGTTCTGTCAATAGACCAGGACATGAGCTGGAGGGAGATGCATTCAACAGGAAAAAAATCTCACTCACTGGCCACTCTTACCAAGCTTGGATGTGTTTGGCACTCTGTGGTTAAAACGAAGTGTCTGTGATTGTCTCGATGTTACAATGTCAATTCCCCATATCAACCAGGATTTTTAAACTGCTGTTCTAGAAACATATGGCTTCAACAGAATGTGGTTATCAGATTTCTCACTTACAGCTTCAGTACGGCTCCTGGACATATTGTTCAGTTAATGAGGTTATAAATGTATTTTCCTAGTTTAGATATTGGCATTGAATTTATTACTGATGGATTGCCCTTGGGGTAGCGAGCTATATTTTGTATAGTACTTTCCCATAGAATGGCACACTTGGAGTGGAAAGCTATCTGCTTTCCTACCCTGGGTTTCTCCAAGAGTTAAGGAAAGAAAAATGCTCATATATTTTCTTTTCAGCTCTTGTCTGGCAACCGTTAAAACATCATGTGCAATTTGTGAATTTAAACATCCAGACCCAATGATCCTTTTATAAGGAAAGCAACCTTTCATTGAAAGAAAACACATTAACTATCTTTATAATTAACACCCGTTTTATAATTTTTCAGTGTTACTTTTATATTTTGGAATTCAGTTTAACCAGACTTCTAGCATACTCTATTTGTTCTCCAATTGCATTTAAAACAAAACTTTTTCCCTTACTGCTAGTGCTCAGTTATAAACCAATATTACTTACTCTCTTTTGGGAAAAAGGAATAGATAATTTACCATGAGACTGTATAAAATAATTTACCATGAGCAAGGCAGAAGAAAACTGCTTTAGTTTCCCTCCCTGCCTTCTTGAAGCCCCAGGCAAGAACATCAAAGCTAACAATATGAAATGTTGCTTTTAAGCAGCTCGTTTCCACTGGTCCCATTTAGCACCTTACTGCATTACATGAAGGTTGCTTTTAGAAGTTCTTTCCCAGTCTGGCTTCTCTTTGTCTCTTCAAAGACTACTATGGTTGTTAATTCTAACAAAAATTTCACAGTAGTAAATCATAAGTCATGTTTTGTATTTTACTGATAAGATGACAGCATAAAGGTCGTTTGGTCATTTACCAAGGCCATCTGACAATTTAGGAATATATATCATTATATATATATTGTGAAGTTATATAAATAGGTAAATTAAAAACACGTGCAAAAATAAATGCACAGTTTTCTCTTGGTATATGCAAGTTTCTATTTGCATATATCAAATATAACTGTTTTTCTGCAAATCTCATACATTTCTAAGATTTTGTTAAATGTATATACTGACTAAATATGGCTTATTCACAACTTACTTCTGAATGGACACTTATAATTTCTGTAGGCAGATGCCTCAGTTTCAATATCCTATTTTTAAACCAAAGACCTTAAAAATACTCCTTTTTTTTTTTTGAGACAGAGCCTCAAGCTGTCCCCCTGCGTAGAGTGCTATGGCATCACAGCTCACAGTAACCTCCAACTCCTGGGCTCAAGCGAGTCTCCTGCCTCTGCCTCCCAAGTAGCTGGGACCACAGGCACCTGCCACAACACCCGGCTATTTTTTTTTTTTTTTAAATTGCAGCAGCTATTGTTGTTTGGCGGGCCTGGGCTGGATTCAGGAGTATGTGCCTGGTGCCTTAGCCACTTGAGCCACAGGCACCAAGCCAGCAATACTCTTTTAAATGAAGAAATTTAGAAATTCTTTTTAACATTTTCCAAAAATCTTTTATTTCTGTTTCTATTTCATTTTCCTCTCTTCTTTAAATCTATTTAATTAAATGGTATTTATGTTAAATGTTTTACCTTCTTTTTTCTTATTTTTTTAATGTTTCATATTCTTAATGAAAAATATAAAGTTATTTGGTTTTTTCTTGATTGAATGTAAATAGCACAAATGAGAATTTAAAGAGGCAAATGTCAATCAAGTATTTAAAATCAAACTCATGCAGTTCAAGAGGAAATTCAGAAATCAAGACCTAGCCTGCTTACTTAGTTAGAATTGTCTCACCTCCACTTGACTTTAAACTTAGGATCTATTAAACTTTAGTAGGATAGGTGCACGTAATAGTGACAATAAATTTGAAATAATATTAAATCTTTTTAAAAATAATACCTATAAGTAGACATTATGGTCTACTTTGTTGCTATGACTATAGTCAAGCTTTTTTAAGAGATGAAATATTGTTTATTTGAAAGGATTAGAACTTTCTAGAAGTAAATATAGTGAAATCATTCTCTGGTCACTTATATTGGAAAGGGAAAGTGCCAAAGTTCTAAATTTATAGAGATGTATAAATCCTAGTTTAATTATCAGAATCACAATCAACTCATGGTAAAAAAAAAAAAAACCTTAATACACTGTATTATTATGCTTTCTTCTCAAATTAGGCAACTTTTAAGGTATCCTTGATGACAGATAATAAAGCAAGCCTTTTCTATATCACATTAGATTTGTTTTAAATGTACATTGATTAGCATTCAAATTAATGTTAATTATTAGCTCGTATCAGAACTCTACGGGATAGAAGAGAAAGGAATGAAGTGATATGCCTGTTAACTGCAAGGCAGGGAGATGAGAGAGGGTTACTGCTCATTCTTCTCGATTTAAATTGGAATAACAAAACAAAGAATTATAGAGAGAAACATAACATAACAGAAGTTAAAAGACTTGATCCGTGAACTTATGCAAGTTCGTGTTTGTGTCCTGGTTCTGCTGTTGTGTGCAAATTACTTAACCTACCTAAACCTCAGCTTCCTCACTTTGTAAGCATGAGAATAATCATAGCTTCCTCTAAGGCTGCTGTGAAGTTTATTGAAAGAGAAAATCTATGAACTATCTTAGCCTTGTACCTGGTACACCTAGACATGCACTAAACAGTGGCCATTTTCAGTTTTCTCATTCTTTGTGACCATGATTGGTTTCTTAACTATTTTGCGGCACTGTGTGGACATTTAAAATCTCATGACATAAAACCGCCACTAGCAAAGGTTTTTGTAAATGTAAAATACAAGATTCTCAACTACTTAGGGTTCACAGCACGTCCCTGATCCCGGGAATGTCCATAATTCCCCTTTATTATTAAGTTGTTATTCCTATACTGTTACTGTCATTGTCATCTGCTGCAGACCAGGTGCCCTCTCAGGGAGCCTTGCCTCTGCGGCTGGTTACTTCACATAACATATGACTTCAAAAGTCTCACACCTCACGTATAAGAAACAGGTGAAATAGATCCATTCCACTGGCTTTTAAATTGAAACGGTCATGTTCTTACTTTTGATGGGGCGGATTGAACCAATTGACTATAATTAACATAAGCCAAAGCTTGTTTGATATGTTTAGATTAGAAGTGTTTGGAGGAGGCCAACAATGCTCTATAGTCGTGTACCCATGAGCCATAAACTGTTTCAACATGTCTCTTGCAGATTTGTCGCAAACTAAATGGTATTCGTTTCACCTGTTGCAAAAGTGCCAAAGACAGGACTTCAATGTCAGTGACACTTGAGCAGTGCTCAATTTTGAGAGATGAGCACCAGCTGCACAAGGACTTCTTTATCCGGGCACTGGATTGCATGAGAAGGTATTCCCTAATTCCATATGTCCACATTTCCATTAAGGTATTCCCTAATTCCATATGTCGTCACATTGTTTAAGGTCATTTTGAGCCCCCCACCCCCCAAAAAATATCTATTTTACTGGAGAACTAAATGTTTAGGAACTTTACTGTTTCCATGGCTTATAGCTCATGAGGAGAGGAGTAAAGTACTTTTATCTTTACCTGTACATAATTTTATTTCTATCTCTGTTCTTCAGCTCATTTTAGGTAATAAAAGAAAATGTGTCCATGCACACATTTGATAATACCTATGATTCTATATGAGATTTTATTTGCTCATTAGCTCAAGTTAAAAGGCCCTGAACATGTCATATCTGACACCTGAAAAGCAAATTTTCTTGGCATATAAGTAAGACACACAATAAAGCCAAGACATTTTCCAAATAAAGCCTTTATGGGTTCAACTAATAGGTGATCTTCCCATGGCCCTCAGGGTCTCTGTGTCAGTAACCGCCTTCCGAAAATCATTTTCCTATCTCTTCTCATAAAGATGGAATGACACCAGCACTTTAAATTAGAGAATGAATATTGTTACTCTGCCGACATTTAAAATACTATGCCCGGAGTTATGTTTCTTGATTCATTTCCACTGTAATTAAATCTAAAGTCTAAGCCATAATGGGAAGGAAAAAGTGCCTCATTCACAATGTCTATCAGCAAGGACACACGTTAATTAAAAAGTTAAGCAAAATTGTCTCTTCACTACAAAGACTAGCTCAGAAGCATACCGGGCCATGCAGGACAGGCTTCGGGTTTTAGAAAGGAATGTCATGTGATGTACAAGAGAGGGCAGCCTCCTGTCTGGCATGCCATTAGCTCCCGTTTTTCTTTTAACCGCTGCAGGCTTTCAGTGGAGCTGCTGACGTTTGCCTGTGCTTGTTCTATGCCTGTGTGTTTTCCCACTAATGAGAGGTTTCTGAAGTCCTCTGCCTTACCTCATTTCATGTATCTTGGCATTTTCATTGTTTAGTGGAATTCTATCATAACTTTTTCATAAGTGTATGAGGATGTCTCAGAGACCTGACATGAACATCTCAGCCATATAGAACACATTTGGTTGATATAAAATCTTCTTTCAAAAATAATCTCTCAGCGCTGACAGAGAAAATACAGAATCTGAGTATGAAATCTTCAGATGTGCAGAAAAAGAATACGAATGTCACTGTGGGTGAAACAAGTGTTTTGGTGAGGAAAGCAAGAGTGCATGATATTATAGGCTAGGGACACTGTGGGACAAAAGGGAGTTAGTGACTAATAGGATGGAAGGTTAGATTGGTGCCTTTTTTTATTTAAAGTAGAGAGAAGAGAATACCATTAAGTTAGGAAACAGGTAAATAAAGGACATATCTGTCCTACATAGGTTGAATGATGTATTTTGATATTGCAAAAGGTTATGGGGAGTCAATGTTATACATATAATACATTTGTTTATGAAGCCATTTATGGGCAGTTATTATTTAATTTTTTAAGTAAGGAATTAGAAATTCAATCTATTATTTATTTATTTTTTATTGTTAAGGATTCACAGAAGATACAGAGAACCAGATTACACAGATTGCATTTGTTAGGTAAAGTCCCACTTATAATTGTGCCCCCCTCCAAGAGGTATATCACACAGCGTGACCTCCCACCCCGTCTTTCCTTCTCTCTTTCCACTCCCCTCTTTTCCCTCTCCTCACCATGTACTAGGTCATCAGTTGTCCTCATATCAGAATTGAGTATGTTAGATTCTTGCTTCTCCCCACTTGGGATGCTTAGTAGAAGAATGTATTTCAAATTTAGAAATTCAATCTAAAAACCCTTCAACCTAAAATCCCTTCCATATCCCTGCTACTCTCCTGATTGTCATCTGATTTTGGGTTTGTGTGTATGTATGAATGTATTTAAAGAAAATAAGACGTGTTCTTTTTTTGTAATAACTGCTTTCATTTCCCTCCTTGGCTATTCTGTTTTATAACGCGAACTCATAGGTTTACAAACTCTGGCAACATAACAGGGTAGAGAAGCTTCTGGGGCTTGGGAGCAAGCTGAGTGTGAGTCCAAGCTTTGTGCCACACGTTACCCGTGAACAAGTTAGTCTCTGACTGCCTCTATTTCTTCAGGCAAAGTAGACAACCCACGGGGCCCTCAGTTTCCTCATCTGTAAAATACATGTGATATCACTGAGCACTTTTTAGGAGTGTCTAGAGGACTAAATGAATTGATATGTGGAAAGCGATAAGAACAATTTTTGGCACCTGGTAATTATATAACATTTAGTAAATACATAAAAAATAAATGGAGGTCGTGGTGTTAACATTCTGTCTCGCTAATTATGATCTTTGTAGTTTTCTGTTTGTAAATATATTATGACATAAGACTGGACTCTAATACTGCATATTAAAATACGGTGTCCTGGCCAATCTTATAAATAAGATTTCAAATATAAATGTTTACCCTTTTAAGAAAGCAAGCCCTTTAAATAGTGCTTTAAAAATGTGCTTGTGTTTACAAATGCTGTGCAAATTATGCAAGCATTATATTCATGGTCACAAGCCTGAATAGGTTTTTTTAATAGATACTTTTTGATGTTAATGTGTATCATTTGTACATCCTTACAAATAATCATAAAATTTAAGATCAAAAAGTCACCTTTGAAGTTTTACCTTACAAATTATGAAACTGAGCTCTGGAGGGTGTTTTGGCTCCGACTACCCAGATAGGAAATATCAGAGCCAGCACTAGGACTTAGGTCTCCTGCTTATATTTTAATGGCATTTTTTGTATCAAATAAAATAAAATACTGTCACTTAAAATTACTTGATATTTGCTTCAAACCTGTTGGTCAAAATATAAATCATATAAAAGTATATACTTTTAAAATCAAGACTGTTTGCAAAACCAGAGTGGTCTGCCCAAATCTTGACACCTCGAAGAGGCAACTCTAGCCCTGGAATGCAAACTCTTTAATTTTAACCTTATCTATCATGTTAACCAGGATATCCATGCGTGAAGCACCCTGTCTGATCCAGAGTAAAATCAATATAAATAGTAGTTGAATAAATGAATAAAAATCTCCACAGGAATGTATTCTGCTGCCTTCTGCTTTTCAGAACCACATAGCAACTTCATTGTGTAAAACACTGTATTTTAAGTTCTTTTCTGAGACAGCAATCAGTTGCCCCTGTGCCAGTTTGTCTTAGTGGTCAGTCAGTGGTGGTCAGAAGGTGTGCTCTAACCATTCAGCCGGGTAAGGTGTCCAGCCCTAGCAGAGGTCTGTGTCTGTGGGTGGGGTGCACATTCCAAGGTCAGGAGTTTGCAAGTCAATGCTGCCTTTTATTTCCACTTGACCTTGTTAGATTCTCTGGGGCAGCCAGAATTATGGGGAAGCTTATCAAGGCCCTGGTAAATTTCCAGCTAGTCCACTGCTCTGGAGAGTGGCCCAAATGGGACTGAAATCTCAGGCTAGCTGTGAAATTGGCTGTCAGAATTGTTTGCCACCAAGAACACTAAGGTTTCTAACAATACCTGGAAGGGGAGTTTTTCCACTCTATATTTCAAATCCAGCTAGGACCCTCAGGCATCCTAGCTGGGTAGTACCTGACGGGAAGTGGCAGGCGTGGGAGCAAGACCACCACAGACACACCTATTCCTACAGCACGTAGGGCAGTTTTTCATAAATAAACATTTCTCAAATTGTTGCTTGATTTTGGTCCATTGTCCACAACATGAAGTGCTGGGTTTGAAAATATTTTACAATGTGTCGGGTTTTTTGAGGGGAAGAAGCTCTGCCTAGCTCCTTGCTCTGCCATCTGGGAAATCCCAGCCTACAGCCAGTAGCTTTGAAAGGAACATCAGACTCACTGGAACATCTTAAAACAGCATATTTTTGGACCCCACATGAATTATAATTGGGAAGATCTGAGGTGCATCCAGGGATCTATAAATCTTGAGAATATTGCATATATTCTGGGCCACAACCCTGGACTTTAAAAAAAATCAGACTTTTAAAGGAGTTTGACTTTTAAATTTTTTTTTTAATTATGTTTTTGAAGTTACTGCATTTTAAAATTTCATTTAGCATCAGTTCCAGTTTATTTTACCTTTGAATTATTCTAACCACCTTTCAGGCTATTTTCTCTGGATTTCATAGAAGTTCACCAAGGTTTTAATATGTAGTGTCATTACTCTTTTCCTACTTTTAGTTTTTATTCATTGTATTTTGTTTATTTCTGTAGCAGTTTAATTTATGAATGACCAAAAGATTACAGATAAAAATAAATAAAACTTCATTTAGCTGCTTATTCAGAAATCCCTTCACCAAAATAAGCCCCCTGAAGACAGAGATTTGTATTTTCCTTTGTTCACAACTATATCCCCAGTACCTACAACAGTGCCTAGTGAAAGTGGGTTCTCAATAATTATTCAAGGAATGAATAAATGAATGACACAGGTTTCTAAAACATTCAAGTCCTCTATACAGTCTTTGACAGTTGTGTGCATATATTGGCATTTGGAATTAAGCATATGAAATTGTCTATCAAGATACATGTATAAGCTGAAATTCTAGAGGGTGAAAGTAAACATTTTAGAGAGGTTATTATCCCAATTGAAAAACAAATAGGCAATAAACAAACACTTGAACTCATAGTCTGAATCCATACTTTGTATAGTTTTCAAAAATTTCTCATTCCTTCTTTTTTCTGGATAGCCAGCATTACTTCAGCTGCAATCTGATTGAAATGCCGAAGAGCCTGTTCAGAATAGAAAGTTAAGGTGTTTGGGTGGATCCGATTCTGTAAGGTTCTCTTATGATTGTCTATATCATAAGACCAAGACATTACCCATTAGAAACCTAGAAAACTTGAAGGAAAAAAAAAAAGGTTCCAAGAGTCCTATCACTGGAACCAAGGTTAAAAACCACTTGACTAAACTCTACTTTACTTAAAGTGACTTTAGTTTTAATCAGTACTTAATTTTAATGGATTTATTGTAAGAATGTAAGCCTGGTATATCTGTCTTTTCCTTAAGTGTTGAATATGCGTATTGTCAAATTCTCCCCTCATCATCTATAGCTAAAAATAAATAAATAATAATAAATAAATAGAACAAAACAGTGGCTGAATAATAGGTAGTATGATTTTTTTTTTCTTTTTAAGGAAAAGGAAAATGTATTTTCACACTCAGTTTTCAGTTAGGGACTCTCCATTGAATGTTAAGAACCATCTTGTCCCAATGGATTTGCAGAAAAGATTTATGGTAGGGACTTTCAAACTTCCATTTGATTAATAGATGATTGGGGCTAGACATTTAAAAATACAATAAATTCAACTTGATTAAAAAATGTCATGGTGAAACAATAAAATAATTGTGTTGGGAAATTTAATTGCCAGTATCAAGTAAATTAAAACAAGCCTGCCATTTCACTGTTAGCTCCCTTAACAGGAACTCTGGGGTTATGTGCATATATAAAGTAACAATGTGAAACCATATTGCTTAATTGTCTGTCCTTTATTTATCTTATGCTATATTACTCTCTCACCATGTCATTCTATAATGGCTCCTTAAAATTAGCATAGTTGATATGCCATTAGTAAGATGAATCTGGATACATTTTAGTATACAACTTATTTATCACCCTTAAGACCTAGAGCTTTAATCATTCTACTTTAATAAATACTTAATGTATAAGAGACAGATTAAAAAGCCCGTCAGTCTTACTGAGTTTTATTCTCTCACAGAATGTCACATTCTCATCATGTTGTATCTGCATTTTATCTGTAGGGTAGCATAATCTATGAAACGTTCTGCCTTATAAATAAATGTCCCTTAACTCATAGATGTCAATTAAGGTTGTATTTATTATGATTTACTCTGTTGTGGGGTTCATTTTTGAGTAAGGTAATTCATTTTCCTTAATCTTGTTCCCGCTTGAGCATATTTGCCTTTAACTTTGTTTATACTAGTTGGAGGAAAGCTGCTATTATTTCATATTATATCCTATTTCAAATACTAAAGAGGATTATAAGCATTGTAGACAGGAGATTGAAGTTTATAGCTATTTCTCGACTGCTTGAAAGGGATGTATTTGTGAAGAATAGTATCATTTGGAACAGTTTCTCCAAGTATCATCCTTTTCCTTGAGGATTTCAGTTACCTGTTTACTGAATTACTTCAGTTCATATCTGCAACAAATAATAGGAATGAGCCCAGTTTGAATCCCATTCATCTTATGGTCAGTATTAGTAACTTGAAAATTGACCTTATTTAGGATGATTTTGCTTAAGGGAAAATGAGAAATGCTACAAAAAATACACATTCTTAAAAATCATGTTGAAGGAATTATCTTTGAATAAGACATCCACAGATGAACCACCAAAGAGGCCTACTCTTACTGGAGAAATCAAAGAATGGTCTACAAAGAACTTTCAACTTCCTAAAAAAAACATTTTTTCATTTTCGTTTGATAAGATACATTGTCATATTATTCTATTAGAAAATAGTGGTTTTGAGGTTTATGTCTTTTCCCTAATTTATTTTTGTATATACAATAGAACCGCTATAAGTTGACCACCCAAGTGACTGTAACAAACTGGTCAGCATATAGAGGTAGTCAACACGAGGAATTAGGCCTACTGCACTGATACATATGTGTAGTGCACGTCTGGTCTATGAAAATTAGGTCAATGGAAGGAGGTGGTCAGTGTAGGGATGTGATCACTATGGAAGTTCTACTATTTGTTTTCTTGTCCTAGTCACATGAGACCCTGTGAGCATGGAGCTCGTCATCCAGAGCAGCCACCAACGTTATACACACCTTTCCAAGTCATTCACTTTTAGGCTCTCTACACTTTCCCATCCTTATCTACCTTGCTCTTCTTCCCCATCCTATGTTTCTGTAAAGCACCTTTTTGGATATTCCTAAAATTGGGAATTTTCCCTGATCTTCATGTCCTGGAAGAAATATCTCAGGATTAAGACTTAGTTTCTGAAAGGTTTAAAGTGTCCCTCAGTGTCTATTTCAGGGTTTGGAAATCTTGCTAATCCCCCATTTATGGCATCAGTGGATCTAGGAGCAGCTAAGGACAGAATAGGGATTGGTGCTGCTCACTGGGGTCTCTGCACAGAGCAGCTCTCAGCACTCAGTTGGTGGAACTTGGGAACACCTAACTCTTGAATGATCACAGACTTAATAGCTAGTTAGGACATCCTGCAAATAATGTATCAGGAGCCACTAAGCAAGTAGATCATTATTTATTATGTCATAGTTATTTTCATAGTCAAAAGTACACGTTTTGAGTATATACTCTGGGAGAACCTATGCTACACAGAGGGAGAAAGGTTATAAATAGCAGCTCATAGTCAATGAATACTTGACACCATGAATTACACTAAGTATTCTATGGGAGGAAACTATTATTCCCCACAGGGGTAATATTGGAGAGATGAGGCCACAAGCATAGGAAGTGTTAATGATTAGAGTGGTTCAGAGGATAATAGGAATCACTGTGGCCAAGGGCTTCCAAGGGGGAGGTAAGAGTTGAACCATGTCTTGAGTATGAATAGGATTTGGGTAAGTAACATGGAAGAGTTAAGAAGATCTGGACTAAGTGTTAAGTCTAAAACTAGTGCTCATTTGTTTATCACACTCATCAAATGTTCCTCTTCGCATGAATGATATCATAATGTGTTGCACTGAACTTTTCTTCAGCTGTGTATCATGTTTTTGAGATCTGTTTGTGCATTAGTTCTAATTATCTCTTTTTAATAGTTGTATAATATTCCCTTGTAAGAATAGATCACAATCTATTCCCTTCTTTAACTTTAAGTTGTTTCTGATATTTTTCAATTGTGAACAGTAGTGTAACAGACATTCTCATGTATATATGTCCATGAATACAAGTACAAGAGTCTCTCGAGTACATACACACACATGGAGAATTGGTGGAAAGGTATTTATATTTTTAATTTTACTAGATACTGCTAGATTTGTTTTCCAAATAGCTATACTAAATAATATTCCATAAGCCAGGCACTTGTGTTGCCATTTCTCTATGTGCTTCAATTCTTTTTTTTTTTTTTTTGGTGGAGACAGAGTCTCACTTTATTGCCCTTGGTAGAGTGCTGTGGCATCACAGCTCACAGCAACCTCCAGCTCCTGGGCTTCAGCGATTCTTTTGCCTCACCCTCCCAAGTAGCTGGGACAGGCGCCCAGCACAATGCCCAGCTATTTTTTTGTTACAATTTGCCCAGGGCTGGGTTTGAACCTGCCCCCCTCATTATATGGGGCCTGTGCCCTACTCACTGAGCCACAGGTGCTGCCCTGTGCTCCAATTCTTATAAGAGATTTTACCCATCTTGATGGAAGAAAGTGATATCTTGGTTTCATTTGTATTTTTCCAATAACATAAAATGAGAAAGAACATCAGTTTCAAAATATTGATTGGCCATATAAATTTCTACTCATCTCATCTTTAATGTTTCCTATTATTTGAGTTTTGCATGTGAGTTAAGATTCCGCATTTTTAAACCACTATTGTGTTTAACACATTAACTATCATATGAGTTGTAAAGTATTTTTCAAGTTCTCATGTTACTTTTTACATTGCTATTTTTCAAATTTTTCTATCAGTTGTTATTGATGTATGTTTTAGGATCATTATGTTTTCAACATTTTTATTCTATTTTTGTAACAAAGCACTGTAGCCCCAAGGAAAACTTTTCTTCATGTGTGGCAGTCAATGTGTTAAGTTTAGAAGAGAATGTTTCAGAAAGGGTAGATTGTTAAAAAGAATTTTTATTGCTTTATTCAAGAAATGAAGGCATGTTGAAATAAGACATTGGAGAAATGTGCCATGCTTTGACAGGAGCCTGTGACATGATGTGAGACTATTTAGCAGGGAGGGGGCAGAGCTCCAGTTTAGACCAGGGAAGGAAACTTCCAGCTGAGAAACAAACAAAAAACTGCAGTTGATTGGGGAGATGATTGATGCTCTTGCACTTGGAAAATGAGGTGTAGCAGGCACTGGTCATGGAAAGGCTGCATTCTCATTAAAGAAGGCCAAGATGCAGGCAGTCCAGGATGATCTATGGGGAGCAGTTATGTCTAAACTTAGAGCGTCACTTTATGCCCCTGAAAGGTTGAGATGGGAGACTCAAGTAAATAATTCCCAAAGCTCATTATTTAACCACCTAATGATTTTTTTTCTACAAATGCCACCTGAAAAATTATTTATGTTAGTCTTTTCCTAGGTATTGTTAGCCATGAGTTCCTACACTGGATTTGCCTGTTATGTTTGTCCTTACACATGTACAAATAAATCTAAAACTATTAAATCAATGTATTGTCAGTGCATGGCCTAAAAATTCTTGCTTTCCATCAGAATGCTTTCTATGCTCTGGGAAAGACTGTCAAAGAGGGTTTCAACCCTCCTCTAACTTAAATTTTTGTTATTATACTCCAGTTTCTGGTCTATGAGAACAAACCGGAAGTCTTCACAGGCCAGTTTCTAATAAAATCTGTGCCAACAGGCACCAGTGTTTACAAAAAAAGCAGCCATAATATTGCTAACTTCTCTCCTGATCAGATCACAGATGACGGAAGTTTGAATTCTGGTATAAATGCATTTATGTCCAAAGGATAATGGCCTAAAGCCCTGTGAGCCAAAAAATGCATCATGTACAATTAACACCGCCACTCTCTTCCATTCAGTGAACGTATCAGAATTCATATGAGTGTGAACAACATCATTATAGGGATCAAGAGTATCATTTATAAAGAATATCATTTGCAAAAATGGTAGTTTAGGAGTGGTAGCAAATCACGTGTTGTCTCTCTCAAGGGTTACAGCATTGTTTGCAGGCAATCACTGCTCTGAATACTTTCACAATTAAGCCAGCTAAGCTGAAAGCAGAGTGCCTTAGCGTCCATTGTGCCTTACTAGAGGACAGTAGAGTATTTAATAGCAAGGACTTGGGAGATAGAATGCCTGGTTTCTTTACTTCTTAGCAGTGGGAATGAAATTCTGAGAGCTCTCAGGTTCTTTATACAATAAAAGAATGTGTATAAAAAAATTGGCAACAGGGCATAGAGTATAGTAAATACTTAATAAAGTCAAACTGTTATTGTGATAATTTCACCAGCATCGTCATCTCAAAGGGTTGTTGTGAGTGCTAAAATAAGTAGGATGATGATTGAAGAACTTAACTCTGTATTTACTGCATAGAGAGGCTCGGTAAATACTAAATGTTGCTCTGGCTGTTGGTGTGTGGTGGTGATTGCTGTGGAGGTTATTGCTATTCTTTCTTTGTCATACTGGCTTCCTATCAAATCATTTTTACTAAACTGTGAATTGACATGATATCCCCAAACTATATTGAAGAAAGTAAGAGCCCTTTTGATTATCCATGGTCTGTTGCATTCGTTCTCAACCGGTGGTTCCTGAGCCAACAGCAGCAGCATCACTCAAGAATTTGTTGGAAATACACATCCTCAGCCTCACTCCACACATACTAGATCAGAAACTCTGGGAGTGTAGCCTTCAGTCTTTACCTGAGCTTCTGGGTGATTCCTATGCACATTTGAGTTTGCTCACTACTGGTCTGCTGTAAGGATATTGTTATATTTTTTGATATCATTTTTGTGTCACATACACTTACCAGACCATAAAATATTATGTACCCATTTAAAGTATGCAGTTCAATTTAGTATATTCACTGAGTTGTGTAACTTTCACCACAATAATTTTAATGCTTCTTTATCACTTCCAAAAGGCATCCTATGTTCCTTACCAGCATCTCCTTAAATCCATGCTCCCTCCTTCCTCAGCTCTTAGCAGCCGTGCATTTTCCCTATTCTGGACATTTCATATAAAATAAAATCCTATAACTTGTAATCTTTTGTGAAAAACTTCTTTCACTTACCATAATGCTTTTAAGGTGTCTGTGTTGCCAGATAATCTTCCTTCCCCTGTCAAGTTTCTTCTTGGTGAGTATTCTTTGCGATCGTTTCTAGAGCGTTAACGTTCGTCTTGTTATGATTTTCTATAACAAAGCAGGTGCATGTGTGTATGTGTGGGGAGTGAGGGCTGTGTGTGATTGTATGTGTATGTATTTTAATTTCATGATTTCCTATCTGTAGACACTACTAAAAAGCTTTCTGGCCAATTTTGTGATGACTCTATTTCAAATGTATAGCATTCTTTAATGGGCCTAAAATATAAATATAGTGGCCTCATTTTTAGTCCCACTTTATGACATTACCATTGCATTTACTGTTTCTTTCTCACTTTTTATTCTTGATATCTTACTTAATTTGATACCTTTAAACTGCCTTAAATTCCTTTTGGAATAAGACAGGTTGTAAATACATGAATAACAGTAAAATCACATAAAGCATGCACTATATCCCATGCTCAAGACTCTTTCTAAATCTACCCTTAGCACACTTCAAGCTGAATAATACTAATTTATATTTTTTTCAACTGCAAAATATGTAGTCTCTTACATCTGAATTTATACGTTTTCAAAATGATGTCTGTCTTCCTAAGTATTTGAGGAAATCATGCTGTTATATTTTATATGAATTAGAGTTTGCAAATCACACTGACTGCTCTTTTCCATTCAAAACTAGAAATACAAAAAATATCATCTTTTGTTCAGTTTCTGTTTCATAATTTAATCTGATCACATAAATTCCTGGGTAGAATTTTTATAATGCAGATAGTTGTATTTGATTTTGTGATAAAGATTTTTTTTTCTCTTGAAGAGAGAGACTAGAACAAAAGTGGGAAAAAGGCATATTAGAGCTGTCAAGAGGCATTATTTTTGCCAGAAAAGAAGGAGGAAAATGTCTTCCTCTTCATGAGAATGAATTGACTTTATGGCAGCTGCTCTTGAAGTGGATTTATTGAAAACTAGTGTCTCTAGTCACTTTCAAAAAAGAAAAAGAAAAAATATATTTCTTATGATAGAAGTCTCGCATGCATATTTACAGGGAACATGTAATTAAATGTTCCTTGGTCACAAAGTCAAATGCCAAGTGAGGCCCTTGTGTAGACAGATCTGCCATGGATTGAGCTTGGCCACAATGGGGGGTTGACAGGCTAGTGGATGCCAAATTCCATTGAGTTTCATCTTTTCTTCCTCTGTGGTTTAACTACATACATGCAATTTTCTTGTGTATGGTAATAACCTAAAAGTTGCTAATGTATTGCGTGGTTCCTAAACAGAGAAGTGAGCTGATTGTCTTTGATAAACTTAATGATTAATAAAAGATAGGATACTTTGGAAGAAAGTAGAGATGATCTGATTCCATATAATTTTGCCTTACAACAACTTTGTAGCAAGGATTAAGTCTTGAAAGTTGTATTCTTACAGTATATAGACACTATACACAACTGGAAATTAATTCAAAATCATGGGACATTATCATAATATTTGGGATTTAAATAAATCTGCTTTCTAAAGATTACATATTTTGATATTTATGTTGTCAGTTATAACTTCCCACAATGTAATCTTTAAAGTTCTCATATAAACTGAAATTTCATATTGCATAGCTTATGGTTTCAAACCATAATGGAAAAATGGGAACTTATATTTCTATTTACGGTAAAGTAAAAGAAAGCCATGTTTCTTTGAATTCTGCTTTATAGTTGTATGATAAATGTGTGTCTATTTCTTTTGCTGCCTCTGCCCACATCTCTTGAATAACAACAATAACAACAAAAATGCACTAATACCTTTGGTATAGATGCCGAGATAAAAAGAAAACAAAAAAATTTCATTTTTTAAAAGTCTTAAGAATTTGGGGACATTAGTAGTCGTGAAACTGAATTTATGTGTGTGTATTTTCTGAATGGTAAGCTCAATTCAAAAGTTAGTATTGCCTTTTGATTACATTGATTTCTAACTAAGTTTTAAAATAACATCAGCACGTTTTGCCAATATTTTGCTGAACTTGGCTAATTTCCTCCTAGAGTTTGATAAGTAATAGAAGCAAAATTTTGATAGAACTTATTTATTTTCATCAAGGGAAAAACAACGAGAATCTTGGAAGAATCTAGACGCCTGTGGACAGGATAAAAAGAAGCTTTCCAGTTTTTTAGAGTTTGATGAGGTCAAAGTGTGTGCTAGCTTCTCTAGGACTCAGGGCTGAGACCCCTTGGCCAGGGTACGTGGTATGAGTTCTAGGCAGGTGGGGCTTTCTTTCCCCCACAGAAGCAACATATCTGCTTGAACAGATTATTGGACTAAATCCTTCCACCAGCAGCTGAAAGAAGGTTACTGTGAGGAAGGTAGTCAGAACTGCCCATAGTTGTTGATTTTTCATCCAAGGAAAATGATGGGCAATCTGAATCAATAAAGTAACTGTTGAAGCATCACTCTTACTCATGTATAAACAAAGCCTTTGTATCTGTATCATTGTGTGGCTTCATGTCCAGATACCAAGATATCTAGAGTCAAGATACAGTATTTCGGCTTAACAGAAAAATTTTACTGAAGTACCTACACGAAATGTAGTAAACATTTTTTTCCATTTCCATCAGGATATGTAGCTGAGGCCTATGGATGTGTTTTTCTGTTGAATCAGTGTTGGAAGTCAAAAAAATATCTTCTGGTCCAAAACTTCACAATATCTTATGCTAAGAAACATATACATCTAGTATGTAGGGTGGGAAGATGGTGTGCTGGTGTAGTGGTTATGGTGGTAAAGTGGTGTGGTGGTATGGGGATAGACGGTGATGTGGTAAGGTAGTTTAGTGGTGAATATAGCAAGGTGGTGTGGTGGTGAGATGGTGAGGTAGGGGAGTAGTGAGATGGCATGGTGGTGATGTGGTAAAGGTATGAAATGATGTAGTAGTGAGGTAATGGAATGGTGACATGGTGAACTGGTGATGTGGTAAGGGAGTGAGATGGTATTGTGGTAGGGTGATGAAGTGGTGAGGTGGTGAGATGATAAGGTTGTACAGTGGTGAGGTGGTGAGATGGGGTGAGATGGTATGGTCATGCTGTGGAGGTGGCGGGGTGGTAGTGGGGTAGTGAAGTGGTGAGATGTGAGGTGGTGGGGTAGAGAGATGGTGAGGGGTTGAGGTGGTGTGGTAAGGTGTTGACATTGTGATGTGGTGTGGTGTATGCTCATAGGGTGGTGGGCAAGCACAGACATTCTGGATGCTACAGGATATTTCCTTCACATTTCTGGGCTTATTCCAGCACAAGAAGAAGTGCTTTTCTGAACAGCAGGGAAAATTTACATAGAATTATTAGAATAAGGTTAGGTCTTGTTATTTAAGGAAACAGTCTAAAGCCACTTCAGAGAATTGCATTTTTTTTTTTTGACAAAATGAATTTAGCAGCCTTGCGAGACTTAGGATCCAAACAAAGTAACAGAAACTGAAAAGTGAACTGGAATGAATTTGTTTAATATTACTCTATGGGTTGATTTTGAGACAACAATTAACAAATATTAAGCTTATATAATTTGTATATTTTATATATTAATGCATATGTTTGTATTGTATTTAAATTTATAAAAACTCTTTAAATCATCCCTTTGCTTAGTCCTGACTTGATTTTTGTTTGTAAATTGCACTATTTTCAAATGCTTCATTGGTTAGGAATTCTGAGAAATGTATATGTTTTAAACCTTTCAGCCTCAAAAATTTAATAGAAGTTTTAGGCTCAGCGCCTGTAGCACAGTGGTTATGGGCTAGCCACATACATCAAGGCTGGTGGTTTTGAACCCGACCTGGGCCAGCTAAACAACGATGACAACTGCAACAAAAAATAGCCGGGTGTTGTGGGGAGTGCCTGTAGTTCCAACTACTTGGGAGGCTGAGGCAAGAGAATCACTTAAGCCCAAGGGTTTGAGGTTCCTGTGAGCTGCTACACTATGGCACTCTACCGAGGGCAACATAGTGAGACTGTCTCAAAACAAACAAACAAACAAAAGTAATAGAAATTTAAAAATTCCAACATTTGAGTATTTTATTAAGGTGAGACTAATTGAGAAAAGAATAACTAAAAATTGACCTTTCCCAAATAATGCTAGATTTACTACTTTGCTCTGTTTTTCATGGGTTGATGAAGCACCACCATTTTTTGGTAACAGAATAGAATGTTTTTTATTCCTGTGTTGACTATTATTCTCCTCAAAGTCAGTTTTCGAATATTTCTTACTTCTGTGCCCTTGTAATTTTTTATGGTAATGGTATTTTAAGACTGCAGTATTTGGAAACGGCCTTACAGATTTCCTAGTGACACTGCCAGCCAAGACAGGGATTCTTTACGCTGCATCCCAGACACATTGTCAGCTAACCTTTACTGCACATGTACAGTAGCAGAGAATTTCTTGTTTTGTGTATCAGCCCTTTCATGTTTGGACAGCTATATGCTTTATAAAACTTATTTTCATGTTCAGCTGAAATCTATTAGCCTAAAACTTCCACCCACTGATCCACTCACCTGCCTGGATCAATTGTCTCCTTCCTTAGGTCAACCTGTCAAATATTTGTAGATGGTTGCTATATTCTGCTTAATTTTAAAAATTCCTTTAAGAGATAATAGGCACAACAAATTCTGCTCTTCCTGAAAGATAATACCACAGTCCCTCAATACGTTCTTCACTTTAATGCCCTTTGTGAAGAATTATAAGCAAAATCAAATACTATATTCTAAATTTTGTATGAGGAACACAAGTATGACGAAAGTCTGCCTGCCTCCTCTCTCCCTCCTCCCTTTCTTCCTCCTGTTGTTTCCTTTCTCCTTCTCTCCTTCCCTCCTTCTTTCCTTCTTTCTTCCTTTCAGTTATATTGTGCTTACTATGCACCAGGCATTTTTCTAAGCACTTTACAGATGTTAATTTCCATGAACCTTATTTTAATCCTATAGATCATAAAACAAAGAAACAGCCACAGATGAGTTAAGTGAGTAACTCAAGACCTTGCAGCTGGGAAGAGAAGGAACTAGACACTCTCACTGGATCCTTGCTTCTGAGAGCTTAAGCTGATAAATTTATATTCATCTCTTTATTCCTGGGTCTGTAAATTGCATGACCTTTTTAAGGGAACGTTGTCTCACTACCTAGTACATTAAAAGATGAAGTTCTTTGTCCTATTCACGGCTCCCTAGCAAGGTTTCTCCCAAGCTTTTCTGGGATACATTGTATTTTACAGTGAAATATAAATGAATTCTTTTTTTTTGTTTAAGAAACAGAGTTTCACTATGTCACCCTGGATTGAGTACTATGGAGTCACAGCTCACAGCAACCTCAAACTCTTGGGCTTAAGCAATTCTCTTGCCTCAGCTTCCCAAGTTGCTGGGACTACAGTTGCCCACCACAACACCCGGCTATTTTGTTGTTGTTGTTGTAGTTGTCACTGTTTGGCAGGCCCAGGCTGGATTAGAACCCACCATCTCCTGTGTATGTGGGCTGGTACCCTAACCACTGAGCTACAAGCGCTGAGCCTGAATCCATTTTTTTTATTCTTGTTGGCTATAGCCCTAAGATAAGTACATAGCCTAAGCGGATATTTTATATTTCCTGTGTTTTAAGGAATGGGGCTGAGTTTTGTGATAGAACACGCTTATATCCAGTGATATCTAATTAATAGATGATTACAGGCTCTTCAACCACACATTGACATAAATCAGTAAATAAATACCTATTTTAAAGAGAAATCTGACAGGCCCATTTCTTTGGGTGTGGAGAGAGACCTATACTGAAAAACTTCGAAGGTACAAAACCAAAGATCAGTCATGTGTACAGAGCACATAACCATGCTAGAACTAATTTGCAATTAATTTGGGGAGTAAGCCAGACCAAAAAGTCTTGTCCAAGATTGGAAAGTTTTGAGATCAACAATTTGGGCTTGGTTCAATTTCACTTCACTTCTCCACTGAACAAACAGTGCAATGATGTCAAGGAAACACAGCTGCAGGGAAGAGGTGAAGTTATCCCTAACCTGCCGTCCTCATGAAGTTCCCCTCAGAGCACAAGTAGGAGAGTTATGTGGCATATCAGGCCCATGAGCTAGCCGTATGTTATGCCATCGTTGGGAGGGCGCCATGGGCCCTTCAAGGGTCTACCTACCACCAAAAAAGCACGTTTACAGCAAGACGGTAACTATTTCTGTGCTCCGCTCCCTTTTTGCAGCCTGGGTTGACCCTGGTTGATATCATTGACTATGAATTGCTTCTAAAAAAGTATTTTTTTTAATTCTGGATTATTATTCCAGTAGCATAGAAGCCTTTCACCATAATGAACAAATGGTTCTGTACACGCTCTTGTATCAAAGATGTAAGCAGGGGTTTTTTTGTTTGTTTGTTTTTGTTTTTTGAGACAGAATCTCACTTTGTCACCCTCAGTAAAGTACCATGGCATCACAGCTCACGGCAATCTCCAGCTTTTGGGCGATTCTCTTGCCTCAGCCTCCTGAGTAGCTGGGACTACAGGCATCTGCCACAACACCCAGCTATGTTTTTTGTTGCAGTTTGGTCAGGTTCAAACCTGCTACCCTCGGTATATGTGGTTGGCACCCTACTCACTGAGCCACAGGTGCTGCCCAAGTGTAAGCAGTTTTTGAGTGCAGATTATTTATCACAAATCACGCTTCATATTAGACACATGTATATAAGGCCGGACAATTATGTTCCTGTACTCATCATAGAAAAATGCTACCTACTTCATTAATGAATATCCCTATGGTCACCTTGAAGTAGTCCCGTTGGGAAGCTATGCACTGAGCCCCCACCTAATCCACTCTTCAAAGCAATTTTCGAACTTTTTTTCTTGAACGACCATTAGAACTGTCATCATACCCTTGATGTCCTTAATGTCATCAAAATGTCTTTCTTTAAATATTTCCTTTATCTTCAGGTAAAAACTGATGCAAAAGCTACATCTTTCTTATGCCAAGATTTTTGCTTGAGATTTTCCTGTTTCGCTATTGTTATCCTCTTGGTTTGCTTTGCTTCTCACAGTCAGCCAGTGATTTCCATGCACAACGTGATGAATTTTTGCAATGTTTTAGTCATCTCTGCTCATTACTGGCCACCCTGAACTTTCTTCATCAGTGATGCTTTCTTTCCCCTCAGAAAGAACATTTAATCCATTTGAACACTGCTGTTTTCTTCATGGCATTATCCCCATTAACTAGACTAGCATGTCTCTGATTTTACTTCCACTCTTGTCAAGGTTAACAAAAAATTTAATGTTTGTTGATTGCTCTAATTCAAGCTCCAATATTCTTGTGAAGGCACACAAGCCACGCAACAATGATAATGAACACCACTCAGCAAAACACCGCTACATGTCAGCACAAACACTGACATACCAAAGTTATAAAACTTTACCCAGGTGTTTGTACAGTGCTGCCAACATAAAGCACAGGATGGCAAGTTCATGAACTTAAGTGTCATAAAGTGCTGTGTTTCTTTGTATGAAAAAGCTAAAAATCTCTTGGTAAAGAATCAAGAATTTCGGGTGGTGCCTGTGGCTCAAGGAGTAGGGTGTCTACCCCATATGCTGGAGGTAGTGGGTTCCAACCCAGCCCCAGCCAAAACCTGTAAAAAAAAAAAAAAAAGAATCAAGAATTTCATACAATTAAGTAATGGTAGACTGAGGTTTTTATGGTATTATGTACAAACTGCTCTTGTAAATAGAGATAATAGAACAATTAAGGGATTGGGCAGATGAAAAAATATGGGGCACTGTGGGGGAACAGAGAGAAGGTAAAACTTAAGCTGGCATCATTACCAGAAAGGCATTATAAATTAAGAAAGGACTCCTACCCACAGGAGACATCAATGATTCTTATTTTTAAAAAGTTATTTCTTACTCTGGAAATTTCAGCATGTTTTACTAGAGGCCTAAGTTTGAGATATATTGACAATAAATGTTGAAAGTAGATTACTTTATCAAGTTAATTCTCTGAGAAAGTAAGAACCTTAAAAACCAGAAAAATACTGCTGAAAAAACGATAAGAGCTCAGCTTTAGGAGCTCTTATCCCTCCACAATTTGTCTTTTTAGATGACTTCTACCTGCCTACCTTTTGCCCCTTTATAGTTGATTTCATCAGAGTGAAGCAGGAAAGATTTGGGCTAGAAATCTGTGAAACATACAAAAACCTAATTTTTTCCTTTAGTTTCAATTTTAGTTGACCTCCTCTCAATTCTTGTGAACACTGTTATTGCTTATCCAAACTGGCCTCTACCCTTATTCTGAGAATTATGGAAAGCTGTGTTAAAGCCAGACATCTAGTAATAGGTAATCATAAGTTGCTTTTGTCCAAGAATTCCCCCCTCACTAGTTTTAATATTAGATTAAAAATATTGCTCTGGCAAAATAGAATTTTATTTTAATTTTTCTATTTTGTTTTTAAAAGTCTTAAACCCTGGGCAGCGCCTGTGGCTCAAAGGAGTAGGGCGCCGGCCTCATATGCTAGAAGTGGCGGGTTCAAACCCAGCCCCTGCCAAAAACTGCAAAAAAAAGTCTTAAACCCTTTGTTTCTGGATATTTCACTCATTTGTATTAGGTGAAAGTGGATGAATTCTGCGGTGCCTTAAATGTAATATAAACTGGAGAGGATATACCCCAGCAGTTCTCAACCTGTGGGTTGTGACCCCTTTGGGGGTCAAACAACCCTTTCCCCTTTCACAGGAATTGCCTGAGACCATCAGAAAACATATTTCTGATGGTCGTAGGAACCAAGACACCACTCCTCATGTGTGGGGGTCACCACAACATGAGGAATTGTATTAAAGGGTTGAGACATTAGGAAAGTTGAGAACCACTGAGTCCTCTTACACTGCTGTCAGCTGTTGGAATAGAAAACAAATTGGTCCTAAAATAGCTTTCTCAGAGATCCTCTAGCAGGAGTCCTCAAACTTTTTTAACAGGGGACCAGTTCACTGTCCCTCAGATCATTGGAGGGCCAGACTGTGGGCCCCAGGACAAGTCGGCTGCTAAGCAGGACAGGCAGCCATGGCAAAAACACCCAGTGGGCTGGATAAATGTCCTAGGCAGGCTGCATGTGGCCCACAGGCCATAGTTTGAGGACTCCTGCTCTAAGGGAATAAAACTAAGCACAATCTGAGAAATAATAGCCAATAATAATAATAGCAGGCCATGAAGTTTGTTTTAAAAACACTGGCACAAATGGGGGATTGTTTTTATTTGAGTAAATCCAAGAGATTAGAATTAGTCCTCATTTTCAAGTCTTCTAGATAGTATAAACTGATTAAAAGATCAGAGTAAAATATCAAATAGCTATTACTCTTAATTTCAGTGTCATGTTAATGACTTTTGGCATTTTGAAGACATAATCACTTTTTGTCAAGTGCATTTATTAACCAGCATATACATGGAGCAAGTGCCGGATAGTGTCCGAGAGAGTAAAACAGCTGGGTCCCTTGGAGGAGTCTGACTCCTCTTTGGTATATGGCACATTAAGTAGATAAAATATGTTCCTTCCCTAAAGTAACTCCAGTCTAGTAGGGGAGACAAGACATACACAAGTGGAGAAAATGCAGGGCTGCCTGTGGTGAGTGCCATCTGGTTGAATGGAGAAAGTGCTCAGAGTGCTCACAGGAGGAGGGGACTCCCTCCCGTGCTTTCTTTGCCTGGATCATTTGACTTCAGTCTTGAAGAATAATAGACTGATTAAAAATTTGTAGGCATTGTGGATTCTAGAAATATTTAATAGGGAGCAGAAAGAGCACTGCACAAAGACGGAATGGATTTGCAGAAAGTTTTAGGGAGTAAGAAAGCAAATTTAATGTAATTTTAGTATGAGTAGCCCAAGGAAATAGAATATTACCAGTTCTGAATTTTACGCCTTCATTTTTTGCCTGTGGGTATGTAAGAATTTCCATAATCTTTATACACAGGTAAATTTATTGCTGGTTTAGCCTGAGTCTTTGTTAATGTTCCTGCCAATACCAACTATCCTCTTAATTTCAAGTCCAACACTGGGAATGCAACTCATGTCAAACTGTGTTTTACATGTGAATAGCTACTGAGACTTTCATCTTTTTTGAATGTTAAGTGGAAATAGATAAATTCAGTTATTACCTGAATGAAGCTTTGCTTCATTCTCATCTTTGATTGATCCCTATAATCAAATTTTAAAAATTAATTATAGATTAAATGTCTGCAACTTTAGAAAAAGGTAAGTAGATAAAATAATGCAGAGAGAAAACAAGCTTGACTTTTAACATCTTCATATTAAAATGAGATCTTTTGTCAGGTGGTGCCTGTGGCTCAAAGGAGTAGGGTGCCGGCCCCATATACCAGAGGTGGCAGGTTCAAACCCAGCCCTGGCCAAGAACTGCAAAAAAAAAAAAGAGAGAGAGAGAGAGAAAGAAAGAATGAGAGAAGATATCTTTTGTCCTCAGAAAAGTGAGCTACATTACCTAATTGTTGATTTATCACGTGGTAATGTGTTCATAAGTTCCCATCTTTTCCCACTGTAATTGCTTATTTCTGTGGTTCCTTATTTCTTATATTCTGTCATTCCAGAACTTGGGTACCCTGACATCACAAACAGAACAGTACAATAAAATTTAAGAGAAAAACTTGTCTCCTTAGCATTTTCCACCACTCGGTCATCTGTGTGTTTGACAGGTGAAGGGTGAACCTTCTGAGCAGAGCCTTCAAAGTTCCCAGGCAGCCAGGACAAGAGATAATGGTATATTTGAGCTGCAAAATGCAGTTCAAGGTTGACATGTCCCCTTAATTTCCTCTTGTCACTAGTATTGTTCAGATTTCCAAAGGCAACTAAAGGACAGTAGACTTCCAACTTAATCAGTGTATCCTATTATAACTGCCGACATAAAGTATTAATGTTACCAACCCTTTCCAGATTTAGAGTTTTCAATTTAGCACTTGAGACTGTTCATCTCCTTGTGAAAAATGGGTGGTGTTTTAGGCTTCGCTGCTTCCAGACGTGTTTGGTGCTCTGTTACTGACTAAAACATCTAAATAGTAGTTTGTTGTTTTTTGCTTTTGTTTTGTCTGGAGCTTAGGTTCTTCTGGAAATCAAAACTCCTTGAAGCTGCCTTTTTTGCTTAGTACGATCACTTTTCTATCACTTACTTCCTTAGTTAAGATTACATTTTTACAGGTACCGCATTATCTTGTTTTGTTTTTATAGTATCTGTTCCAGAAACCATTGTGCCTCATTTCCTAATCAAAGGATTCCCGATGGTTTAATGCATGTATTTTGGAATAGGGAAGCACCATTTAACATTTTATCCTCTGTAGTTTGAATTCTTCTTAAACTCAAGTTTACTTAAGGTAGTAGTGTTTAGAGCAGGCGTCCTCAAACTATGGCCCACAGGCTACATGCGGCCAGGCCTAGGACATTTATCTGGCCCATCGGGTGTTTTTGCCGCCGCTGCCTATCCTGCTTAGCAGCCAACTTGTCCCGGAGCCTGCAGTCTGGCTCTCCAACAGTCTGAGGGACAGTGAACTAGCCCCTTGTATAAAAAGTTTGAGGACCCCTGGTTTAGAGAGTTTATGCCTCTTTCTAACACATACAACAAAGCATTTCAAACTCACAAAATATTAATTGCTTAGGTTGTTGCTATCTTTAAAGGAGTCTTTTTACATTCCCTAGAATAAGACTTTCAACACATAGAAAATTGAATAAGATTATATGCTATTGAACAAGTGCTATTATAATGCTTAAGTTTATATATATATATATATATATATATTTATTAAATCATAGCTGTGTACATTAATGTAGTCATGGGGTACAATGTGCTGGTTTTATATACAATTTGAAATATTTTCATCAAACTGATTAACATAGCCTTCATGGCATTTTCTTAGTTATTATGTTAAGACATTTATATTCTACATTTAGTAAGTTTCACATGTACCCTTGTAAGGTGTGGTCCCACAATTACCCTCCCTCCACCCATTCTTCCCCCTCCCTTCCCCTCCCTTTCCCCTTTCTCCATATTCTTGGGCTATAATTGGGTTATAGCTTTCTTATGAAAGCTATAAATTAGTTTCATAGTAGGGCTGAGTACATTGGATACTTTTTCTTCCATTCTTGAGATACTTTGCTAAAAAGAATATGTTCCAGCCTCATCCAGTTAAACATGAAGGAAGTAAAGTCTCCAATGAACACTTTATAATTATTAATCCTGATGCCCAAGGCCTTGGATACAACCTACAGGACAAAGTCCTTTGAGTTAACTTAGACATCAGTGTCATTCCATTCTTGTGCCATTTTAAAGAATTTAATGGGCATTATCTCCTTTAACATTAAAGTGTATATCAGAATCAGATAAAGGATAGGAAATAATGTTTCTATTTGATGGAGACATGCTTTACTTTATAAATTTGGGTTTAATGGTTCTTTTTTTTTTATCATATCCTATTCTGTACAGAAAATTCAAAATCTATCTATATCTCAAAATCATGTGTGTCATTTTAAATGACTAGAAAAATGCAGAGCTTGAATCTGTTTAGGTGCTATTGAGAAATCAATGATTGTCATTATTAATGGCTGTTTATTTAACCATCAAACCAATTTTAATGTACTATGCTATTGACAATGGCATTCTTGTCCATGCAAATTAATTAGCTCCATAGTTCCTGTTACTCTGAAATTATAAATCCACAAAGTCGGTCCACAAGAAATGTTAGTGAAGTTAATGAGGCAAAGTCAAGAATACAAACTAGCAAATGGGGGTCTTACACACACAAACATATTAACACATGTAGCTACTTGGTCACTTTTATTTTACTTCGTAGGTGGTCTTTAGCTAGTGAGTTTAGTTGAAATTGGCAGGTTTTAAAGAATCCATGCAAGTTCAGTAGAACAGGTCATTCTGAATAAGGTAGCACAGAAATAGACCTTCATCTATCCCACTTTTATGGACCGTCCATAATAAAGCTCGTGTACCTTATGTGTATCGTGTTACTTTTATCTCCAATGTCATTGTCTGTCAGTGAATGCATTTTAGCATACCATAGGAATCTTTTGTGACTATCCATCTCTTATAATCACATCACTAGTTTAAGTAATATTAATAGATCAGAAAATATTAAAATAAATTGTGTAAATCCAAGCAAGCAGACACCTGTGATTAAGTCAGTTGTCAAGAAGAGAGAAAATCAGCTCCTCTGGACTATCTGTGGAATTATCTTACAGGTTAGTGTGTGAGGGGATTAACTATCCCAAACTCTGTTTTTAGCTCCAGAAGCACTCACTCTCCTTATCACCATGAAGTATCTTTCTCTAAACAGCACAATAGGGATAACAAAACCCATTTCAGTCTCAATTTAGGTTTAATTCCCCTTTGGAACTTGAAATGAGGCAGTAATGAGCTTCAACTTGCAGCAATGATTATCTCATACACACATATAAAAGTGTTCAGATACAGTACAGACCACTCAGTTCTACAGAAGGAGATGAAAACCAGCACATTATGGTTGAGAATATTGAGCATGGGGCAGCCAGTCCAGTTTTGTTTGATTTTACTTTATGTTCAACAGAGGATAAGAGAGCTGCTCACAGCATGATCAGAGAATTTTTTAGGTGAGCTGTGTAAAAATATGTCGATAAGTAGTTTCTATATGCATAAAATATCATCCATGTTAGCCAAAGAAAATACATGAAAATGAGGGTTGATTATAATTGTAAAATATTTGTAAGAAACAAAGCAGATCTCCCCAGGGTCCTAAGAACACCCTTAAACCATCTGGACATTTAGCAGATGTATTCATTCCTTCAGCTGTCCTATTTTATTACTAAAATATTAATACTAAATTATATTATGTGGATATGAATGATGATTGAGTCCACTTACACATTATACAAGTGAGAATATGCTAGGCCTCCAGGGGATTAGAGAACAGTTGCTGCAGCCTATGTCACAGGTAAAAGTCAGCACAAGAAATTCAAAAAAGACCTGCATTTGAGTGCTTATTGTAACATCCTATTCTCTTATACAGATTGGCAATTAGTAACTTATGACCCTCACACAATTTTCCAGGTCTAGGTATATTCCATGGTTTCTTGGACAGAACTTGGTGTTTCAGGTTAATTCTGAGTATTCTGAGTTAAATATTCAAGTGCATCCAAAGTACTCTTTTGAGAAGCTGGGCCATGATGACAGGCACAATTTTTAACCTTTCTCTCAAGAATGTGGACCACCAGCCTTAGGACAAAAAAAATAAGTTGGGATGTCCATTTTTTCCAAGCAAAATTTCAACACTGACTCTAAAATATACAGTAGAACCTCTGTTAGGTGACCATCCAAGGAATCATAACAAACTGGTTAACACACAGAGGTGGTCAGTGTAAGGAACTAGGCCTGATGTACTGATATGTACGTGTGGAGCATGTCTTGTTTGTGGGAATTAAGTCAATGTAAGGAAGTGGTCACTGTAGGGATGGGGTCCTCTATGGAGCTTCTACTGCACTTCTTTCCTGTTAATGACACAGAATGTCAGCACCCACTCCTTATTTTCCTTAGTTCAGTCCTTACCATCTTTTATCAGGTTCCTTCTCCTGATTGTTTCAGCTCCCCCCCCCCCATGTTAGCTACCTAAAGGCATGTTTCATAAAGCATTGCCATATCTGTGTACTGTCTGCTTGAGAACACTTCATCTTCCTGGCCTTTTTCAACCCCCAATTTTTTTTCCTCCAGCTCCTAAAGCCATTGTCTTTTCCCCACATTGTTCCTGTCTTCTGTGCCCTTCTCTGCCTAATAGACTACCACAGATTACACCTGTTTTATGATGATTCATTATTCTCTTGCCTATTCTCGAATATCACTATTCAACATGAAATCTAGGTTTTAATTTTGACTTAGATATTTTTTCCCCTTTTAGTCTTTGGGCTCTAAAAGCTGACTCCATATTTATTCATCTTTCTAGCATCTAGTACAGTGCCTGATATATAGTGAACAAAGAGTTATTTCAGAGTTAGAATTCTCCAGGAAAATGCAGAAATGTCAAAGTAGAATATACTTTAGGCTTACCAAGTATGTAGACCAATTCTCTCAAATAGCATCTTAGTTAAAATTAGTCAAGTTTAAGTACACAACACTAGTTAGCGAGAACACCAATCCCAGAATCTGTTTCCCCTGATATTTCCTTGATGGCTCTTTTCTTTACACTAGTGTGGTTCCTATGTGCCAAATCTCCCCTCTTTTCAATACTCTTACTTAAATGAAACCCTTCTTCCCAACAGCTGTGGGAAGTCCCATCAACAGTGTTCTCATACTTGTTAAGAAATTCAAAAATGATTACATAGAGAGTTTATAGAAGATCTAGGGGGAAATAAGTTGGTTGTACATGTCTTGTCTCTTGAAAATGTTTTATGTCTGTAACTGTTACCAAAATGTAGTACATAATACTTATTTAGCACAGTAAAATTAATGAATCATGGTTTTTAGAAGTATGATAATAAAAAATGAAAAAAATGGTTTATAACAAAATGATTTTGTATTTATAAACACAGAAGAAAACAGGTGATACTTAAGTAATCAGGTAACAATTGCTGGAGAAATAAATTTTCAATAACTAATTTCTGGGGAATAAATGAGCTAGTTTAATAATAAAAGAGAAACAACATTTCTCTTTGGAAATCTCTACGCATGTTAATAATTTATGCTGTCTCCAATTATTTTAATTATCATTATCTAAATTACAAGAAATTAAATAATTATTAAAGATATAAATATTGAATAAAAATCCAAATGTACTTTAATGATTTCTGATTGGAAGTATTGTAACAAGTCTTTGTTAGAATTTAATAATTATTTCAGGTAAACTAAGGTGAATTATAAGTTCCAGTGATTCAGCTCTTTTATTTTAAGCATGACTAAATTAGACGTGAGGTAGGAACAGGAATAAGCATTATAGAATATGTATTAATAAGAGCAAAGAAGCAACATTTTACCAGTAAATGTCTTTTTAAAAAATCAAATTTTACCCCAAAGCCCATCACATTTGGATTTATAAAAGTGGGACTACAAACTAATACAGCCATTTTGGAAAAAAGTATGGAGACCCCTCAAAGAGCTAAAAATCGATTTTTTATTTGATCCAGTAATCCCACTACTAGTATCTACCCAGAAGAAAAAAATCATTTTACCATAAGGACTTTTGCACTACAATGTTTATAGCAGCTCAATTCATAGTCACAAAGCTATGGACCCAACCCAAGTGTCTATCAACCCATGAATAGAGTAATGAACTGTGGATGTGTATGTCATGGAATACTAGTCACCAGCAAAAAGATGGAGATTTTACATCTTTTGTATTTACCTGGATGGAATTGTAGAACATTCTCCTTAGTAAAGTATCTCAAAAATCAAAAAACAAGTATCCCATGTACTCAATACTAATTTGAAACTAGTAGATGAAAAACTACAAGCCCACACAAAAGAAAAACACAATTAAATTCAAATGGAGAGGAAGGGACTCACTCATAAATGAATATTAGTTTCCTTTCTTCTGCATCCTGTAATTCTCAGTGGCTTATAAACTGGTTGAATAGCAGCCACGAGGCAGGTTCTGAAAGGCCAATTTTATAACATAATGACCTATGAAAAGGAAGGAAAATGCCACAAAGGTTGTTGAGGAACAGAGAGATCTCACATCATATATGTCTGGTCTCTATCTCAGCTCCTTCCCTGGGAGCATTTCTGCATAGGCTCAGAAGGCTGAGGAACACATGTCCTCATAATGTATGAAACCTGAAAAGAGAGAGACTCCTTCCTCTCTGTTAGAGATGGGCCGTGGAAGGAGAGATTCTGCTTCATTGTATGGGAGCTGAAGAGCATCACTAATCTAATTGTTCTGCACACAGTCTGAGACCTGCATTCCATGGACTGCTGATGAGATCTTGGCCCTCCTCTGGAGGCCTCAGCTTTCTCAGCTGAAAAATCAAGGGGTTGCACCAGGTGATCTGTAACGGTTCTGCTAAGTCCAAAATTTGAGTTGAAGAAAAGCTTGAAGCAATTAGAACCTAAACAAAGGAGAAAAGTAGGAGAAAATACCCTTTTTCTAAGTTCTGTGTCTTTGTGCCTCATTCAATTGAGCAGAGCGATCAATACAGAAAGTGATTTCTGACAGTTGTGCAACAAAGCACAAACCAAATGGACAGAAAGAGAAACTGTAGTGCCTTTAGAAAACTCTTGGTTCTACTAGAATGAAACTACTGAAACACTCTATTTTTATCAAAAAAGTTAACACCAAGCAATTACCACTATTGGCTGCAAGTGATATTCTGCACTCTTCCTGATAGCCATCTTCTTGGCAAATAACACATTTTAAGAATTATTGGAGAGACTTGTAGCAAGTGTCAGAAATGATGGCTCTGTTAGACTCAGTTTGATTATCTACAAGTTACAAAAAGGAATACAGAAGTAAAAAATATATCTGAGATAAAATACTGCCTTAGTGTTTATAATTGTATCTCTGTCTTATAATCCTTACAAAGTAAATTTTCCAAGACACTGATACACCCACCCCCATCTTTCATATATGGTCTCTTGTTCATTTCTATTTCTCGTGCTTTTCTTGAGAATATTGTGATTTTTCATATGAACTGCTATATTTTCTTGGAAATTGTTCTTTTTTCTCTACTCCCATCCCTTTCAATCTACTTTCCTCATTTCCCACAAAGAGTTCTTTTCCTGAAGTTTAACAATGATCAGTTTCTCTTCACTACATACAGAGCAGAGTTAAAACAGCCTGGAGTTTAAGGGTTTCTGTCATTTCAAGACCAACCACCTTTTACTGTATTATTACTGCTCCCTTTTCTTACCACTCTAGATTGTGCTAAGTTTGGACTCGGCACAATTCCATGCATGTGCCTTACTTTTTTTCCTCCTCAGTGCCTTGTTTGTGATTTCCTTCTCCTGAGTGTTTTACCCTCCTCCTTCAATTCCACCACCTCCATACATCTTTTAGGCACCAGCTTGCCTTCCACAAGAGCCCATGAAGATGCCCAAGGCCAAACCAATCACTGTCCTCTGGGCCAGCACTTGTTTTGGTGTTCTCATCACTGTCTTCAGTGGTAGTTGATTTTAATTTTTTGAGGGTCTAAAACATCTTACATACTCAACAAATATTTCTAAAATTAAAGTGGCATTCCAGGCCATCTTGTCAAGCTTGTTCCTTAGCTTATGATGCAAGTGTAGGCTGCCATAAATTACACTTGTCCTTATTAAATGATTGCTGCTAGAACCCAGATTTGGAAAGGTAGGGGAGGATTGTAGATTGGCCCTTCTCAAAGTTTGTTATGTAGAATATTGGTCAATAGATTTTATTATTATTATTATTATTATTATTATTATTATTATTACTATTACTGAAATGAAAAGTTGTAGAGTGGAGGGAAATTAGTTTTGGAAGTGCCCCTCCTCTGATTATTACCTAAAATAAAACTTACATTTGTTTTCTTATTGCCTGCCAATTTGAGTCGAATATAAGTTCCATGAATGTAGGAAATTTATCTTGTTTACTTTTGTAGCTACATAACTTAAAACTTAGCACAATGTCAGTACTCAATAAGTCTTGAATAAGACTTGCCTAAGTAAATCAGATACCCTGTTTGAGGTTTTTAACCCAGCATTTTACCACTTTATTTAATCACATATATTTTGGGAAATATTTTTTCATGGAGTTACAGTGTGTATTCTTAGATTGAGAGGTACAGATCAAAAATGAAAAGACACTAATCTAAACCCATGGTCAAGTGACTTTAACTTTAAATGTAACAGTCTCAATTTAAGAAAAGAACAGAAATACAAGGCATTAAACAGAAATGCAAAAAGAAATAGCATCTGGAAAATAGATAGGACAGTTTTTAAGATCATTCATTAATTCTAGTAGATAATGAAGTTCTAGAAGCCAGTGTTAAGGCTTTTCCAATAGCCACGATCAGAAATAGGATGTTGAATACAGAATCTACTGCCAGATAATTGAAGCTCATTAGAGGTTATCTGAAATTAAAAGAGCAATATAACAATGCATTTTAGCGTAGTTATTCTGATAATTGTTCATGTTGATAAAATGCTTCTAACTAGTAGTGTTATGATTGTCTGTTCACTGGAAGGCTTTAAGCCATATAACCACTTCATATGGTTATATGGATCAAAAAATATCTACACTGCATTGAAATTTATATATGTACACACCCTTGGGACCTATACAACACTGGGCTTTAAAATTATATGCAAAGATGCTACTTCAAACACACTATGAGCAGAATACATGTTTAATTTATTTTGGCATTAATGGTTAAGTACTCAGAAATTTAATGTTGGCTTTATATTTTTACTAAAGCACCAAGAATATATTGTAAAAATTACTGATAGTGTCATAAAATGGAAAAAGGTGAATTTTCTAATTAGGTCACTTTCCTACATTCCCTTCCTCACACCCCTTGGACACTTTTCTCTTGAGTTTCATGTTGAGATGCATAAGGGAATGCTTCAATGTTATGGACTCTGACTTAGTAAGATTTTTTGATACCCTTGAAACTCCCTGTATTATGGGTACTTCTCAGCCTATAAAATACCTTTTCGTGTCTTTTGTTCCTGCCACATTCTTCGTGGATCTTCTTATTTATTCTTTTTCTCTGTACGTCCAAGCACCCTCACCTCACATACCCCAAACTTTTCTATTCATCCTACTGACCCTTTGTGGTTCTGTATCTTTTCCTCTTTTTATTGTCAGTGTTCTGACCAGAGTAGTTTAAATAGAATAGAATGCTGGCTCCCATTCTTCAATAGCTATTCATCAGCTACTTGTAGCCTAGTTCTTTTTCCTAAAATTCTCCTGAAAGTCCAAGGCTTCAAGTCGCATAATCATTAAGTCCAGTCACCTTTGTTCACTCTGTAAGCTCCTTGCTCCAGCTGCAGCATCTGGCATATTGATCACACCCCATTTCTTTGAATCTGTGACTAATTTCTACACTATTGTCTGCTGCTGGTCACCTGAAGGCATCTGCAGCATTTTGCCCTCAGCCCACATCAGGGTTCTCTACACATTCCTGACTGCATCCAGTTAGCCCATTTTTTTGCATGTAATCTCCAAATTTGGGGTATAAAACTATAGTATAGATCCTGTCCATACCTACTTCTATATTTAACTTAGCATCAAATTTAGCATGTTTAAATATACTGCGCTTTCCCCCTAAAACCTTTTTAAAGGCTTTTTTCTCTGCCTGATCTTCCCTTGTCTAAAATTTTCCCATATACTCTATTTTTAAACTATTTCTGTTTTTAGAATTTGTAACTTCTTCACCCTTCCCCATAACTCCCAGTTCAAGCCCTCACTATTTCTTGCCTTTGCTAGTGTAACAGCATCCTAATCAGTCTTCCTGTTTCTAGTTTATTGTAGTCCTACAGGGCAGTCTGGCTCACGACGCCCCTATTTATTGTCACCAGGTGTCGCCCTGTGATACATAGCCAGGCACCCCACTTCACTGCTCAGGAAGCCTCTGTGTTTGCCCACCTTCTATCTAGAGAACATCATCTTCAGTTACAAACGTTTACAACATAGCCTCATCTCACTTTAAAATAAGATACTTGAATTTCTTATTGCAAAATATATTTGTTTTAGAAATTGTATAAGATAATCAACAAAAAGGAAAAATATCCCCGACATTTAATTTTTCTGCCTTCATTGGCTTCTTTGCTGCTCCATTATCATAACCGAAGCAACTGCGATTCCCCAAAACATCTACATTTACCTATTTCCAGGCCTTTCCATGATATTTACACTTCCCGTAACCCCACCCAATTTTTAGTCATTGAAACTCTGTTCAGCCTTCACTGTGCAAAACCCCATTTCTCTAAGATCTTTGAATTCCTATAGCAGGATTATGTATGTCTGTGAGTGTGTGTAGCACTTTGAGCTACACCTTGGGGCAGGGGTCCTCAAAACAGGGGGCCAGTTCACTGTCCCTCAGACCGCGGGAGAAGTCAGCTGCTAAGCAGGACAGGCAGCAGCGGCAAAAACACCCAGCGGGCCAGATATGTACTTGGCAGGCCACATGTGGCCCGCAGGCCGAAGTTTGAGGATGCCTGCCTTGGGGGTTATTCCCTTCTAGTATATTTTATATTGTATATTCTGCCTTTTTATAGTTATTCAATTGCTGTTGTTTTTAGCCATGTACTTGTTATATCTGAAAACTGAACTTGAAGATTCCTGAATGTATCTTACTGTCTTTCCATAGGATTTGCATCAGCCTTCTGAGAACTGACAACAAACTGTAGCATCATGCTCTTTACATGCTCTGGTGGAATTAAAGGGAAAAGTTAGAAAATAGAAATGGGGAAAGAATAAATATGGGGGAAATATAGAGAGAGACACTGCCTTTCTAGGAAACATGATTATCACCCTGATAGTTCCAGGGACAAAAATTCTAAGTTAATTTTTTTGGAGAGTCCAATTCAGAGAGTGGATCAAGGTGAATGTTTAAGAATATACAGCCCTGGGAATGGTGGTGTTCACTATCCAGTTAGCTCATTCTCAGCTCTGTCCATTTCAGATGTAATAAGGAAAAGCAGAAGCAGGATCCTATCACTGAGAGATGCAAAAAGGAGCCATCTGGTAGACTGTAATACCCCGGACATGGCAGTGGGAAGAGGGGGTTGAGAAAGTTAGGAAACCCACAAGATTGTGCCTAAAGAGGATGCAGATAACTTCCTCCTTGAGATTCAAGAGCTTTTATCTCTTTGCACTGAGCAGTTGAAAATATTTTCACTTCTCTGCAAATGGATAAGCACCACTGCTATTTGGATAAGCTTAACTCCCGGTGGGCAGCTGCTGTGCCGCAGAAATTTTCATTTCATAAAAGCTTTTCAGGAAATATTTGTACAATGCCACTAGCACAGTGCATTGGTTGTTTTCTTATGTGTCTAGATGGATGAGTTAGAAGTGAGTGAAACTTACAGGAAAACAGCTTCTGATGGTAGAACAAGGTGGTGGTAGATCTCAGTCAGGCCGTAGCAATGGAGATGGTGCCAAATCACCTGACTTGTTGCTGGATGGATATGAAGTATAAAGAACACAGAAGAATCGGGAGGATTGAGGATGAAGGTGTTTGAAAGGAATGTCTGAGAGTCAGTGAGTGTCATTTGCTGTGATGGGAAGAAAGGGAAGAGCTGATCTGAGGTGGCAGCTGAGTAAGTGGGACTTAAGTTATGGTTTGCCTCCTTGTTCTCTGCTGTTACCAAGAATGGATCAGAAGCCTTATACGCACCTTTGCATGTGAGCGTCCTCTTAACTAGGGAGTGAAAGATGTCCAGATTCCAGGAGGGCGACAGACTTAAAGGAATAACACATAATTGTTTACCTTTTAAAATACTTTAGCAACAAACACACTTACAGAATGTTTTAGTGATAAATCTCCTTTCTTTTACCTGATTAACTTTAAAGCAATTAAACCTAAGTTACCTTGTTAGGGTTTCTGTACAATAAAAAAGCATACTTTCATCATATGAGAACTAGAAAATGAGCTATAGGGGTACATCTACAGCTATGTATGTAACTATTAATTAGTAGGAATAGCCTATTTACCCATCTACTGAGATATATAAAATACAGTGTATTTTTATTTTGTTTTGCTTTTGTGAAGATTTTCCTTATAAGTTTCATTCCACATTTCAGCTCCCATACAGCCAGGCTATTGGAAAGGGCTCTCCTCCTGCCACAAGTCTTACCTGATGCTGAAGCGTTGAGACTTGTCTGCGGCAGTTACCAGCTGCTGCATTTCCTATTCATCATGGTACCATCAAGCCCCTTTGTTCCCTGGCGTCCAAGCCAAACAAGGCAAGGGAATCTTTGGCAAACTTGGCCAGTGACTAAGCGGCAGGCTCCCTCTGAACCCTGCAGATTCCCTCTGGTGGGTCTCCTGGACCAGGCACACAGAACATTGAATAAGACTTCAGCCTCCTGGCACCAGCCTTCATCTCTGTATCTTCTCCCCAGCAGGGCTCTGTCTCTCTTTCTCTATCTCCCCCTTCTCTTCCTTCTTTTCCTTCTCCTTTTTTCCTTCTCCCCTCTTCCTCTCTCAAATCTCAATATCCTTTTACTCTCTATTATTCTTCCCAGTGGACACTTCAGATTTTCTCTGTCATAAAAGAAGGGAAGATTTATCTAGTTCAGGCAGCTCTTGCTTTCAGTGCTGCTAAAAATCTCTAGGGCATAACTACGGCCTAAAAAATAAGGGGAAGAATTAAAACACAGATTAAAACACAAACTGATGTATCAAAAATTATTTTACCACGTCTTACATATATTTAAATACAGCTATCATATCACATATTAGCCTTCTTTTATCCAAAGAAAACTAACCTTAAACATTTTCTCATAATGTTTTTTCTCCAATCCTTTAATCATTCATGTGCCTCATCCAAATATTCTCCTTTCTAAAATCCAAAGATCAAAACTGAATCAGTTTTCTGATAATGATCTATGGAAGCAATTATACTTTCAACTCATTATCTCTCTCTCTTTTTTTTCTTTCTTCTTTTCCTTTTTTTTTTTTTTTTTTTGAGACAAAGGCTCACTGTCACCCTGGGTAGAGTGTCATGGCATCATGATAGCTCACAGCAACCTCAAACTCTTGGGCTCAAGAGATCCTCTTGCCTCAGTCTCCCTAGTAGCTGGGACTCCAGGCTCATGCTACCATGCCCAGCTAGTTTTTCTTGTTTGGTAGAGATAGGGTCTCACTCTTGCTCAGGCTGGTCTAGACCTTCGAGCTCAAAGAATCCACCCATCTATTTCCCATCTTTGCCTCCCAGTGTGCTAGGAACACAGGCATCAGCCACCATACCTGGCTTCTTCTTCTTCTTCTTCTTTTTTTTTTTTTTTAATGAAACACTTGTTAATTTTATACCACCCCACTTTCCTAACTATTACTGAGTTATGATTCTGGTCATATAATGCTTTCTTTCTCTTCAAAGCAATCTTTAGCACCTTCTGAAAATGTGTTTGGTTAGAGCCTTGCCTCTTCTAATGAGAAGATATTCTTATTTTCTAGGAACTTTATAAGACTAAAACATTGAAATGGAAAAAAAAGAGGGCAAAAATAGTAATACCAGAAAGAAAGTAAATTAATACAATTAAATATATGTCTTTTGTTTTCTTTTGTTTCAATTCTTAATATTGAACAGAAAAATTGTTTGTTTCAATTCTCAATATTGAACACAATTACAGCTTTAGAGACCAGATAAAATGTCAACATGCTTTGAATTCTGTGAATTTACCCTCAATCCTAACTATTTCTTATAAACTGTCAACTATTCTATTAGTATAAAAAATATGCATCTCTGGAGCTCTGCAGTTATGTTTTCATAGGAGTAAAGAATCACAGGAAAGTAGAGATGAAAGTCATTTTAGAGGTCAACAAAATCTAATCTTACAATTGGCAAGTAGCCACTTCTGCCTGCTTCTGGGAGGTGGCAGGAAGCCTGTGCTTAAGACATCCCAATAGGAAAGTGAAAGGAATTATTTTTTTTCACTAGACAGTCAGAAATAGAAGCCCTGGTCTGCTACTTGATTGAGTTTGGAAACCTCTTCAAGCCCATGGAGACAATAATGCCAACCAGTTTACCTCTTTATAATAAATGAATCAGACGGCATCTAAAAAGCAGATGCCGCAGACGTGATCCACAGGCAATCTCCCTGCACTTCTCTTCCACTACAGGCCGTACCACTACCACATTTGACACTATCAATAGCTGCCTAATCATAAATTATCCTCTTCCCTATGCCAATGACTTGTACTCATGTCTGAAGTCTTCAGGCTTTTCTTATATGCTAGGTTCTCAAACCCACCATCATGCTCCTAGTTTCCAGGCTCCAGTATCCTGTGGTTTACAGTACCCCGCTACTAAGAAGACAATGTCCGGAAATGCATGCAGTCCGCAACAGGTGGGACTCACACCACCTTTGAGTGGGCATTTTGCATAACAATGCCCAGGACTACTCAGCATTTAGCAATACATATATCCATAATCATTGATTTATCAATGGTTTATTTAGATCAACTATTGTATTAGTACAAAAAAATATATGTCAGTTATTTATCATTAGAAACAGTCTGTGATCTGAATGTGACATTGTCTTATGCCTTCTGGATAACCTTTTCATGTAGGAGCTTTTCCTGTGGTTGACATAGTGTATTCTGAATTAGATTCTGAAATCTGGCTAGAGAAAAGGTGGCATTTTAAGAGTAGCTGGTGAATCCTGTGAATCCTACTCCTACCTCTAGGCCAGTGGGAATTATCTCTCTTTGATCTTCTTTTATTAAAATTTCTCATACAAATTTACATTGTAATTTTTGAAAAGGCCTAAAAATCTACTTTTAATATTCTAATTATAAATAGAATCTTTGGATAGTTTTGGTAAATGAATTACCAGCTAAAAGTATTTTGAGTCATTTAATTTCAAGGACCTTGATCTAAACTGAAAAAACAAAAGAAATCCTTCATTTGTCTTATCAGAATATAAGTAAACCATGAACAGAAAACTACATTTTCAAGATTCCCTACTTGCTACTTGTTTCTATAGAAGTATAGGGAAGATTTTTTTTTTTAATTCAACTTTTCTTTTTTTTTTTTTTTGCAGTTTTTGCAGTTTTTGCAGTTTTGGGGCTGGGTTTGAACCCATCACCTCCAGCATATGAGGCCAGCGCCCTACTCCTTTGAGCCACAGGTGCTGCTCCTATAGGGAAGACTTTTAAATTTATTTGCCCAAAAATAAAAAGTGTACTTCAAGTTGAAGATTTTTTGAAGTCACTTTTGCATCTGAGAATCTATAATCCTGTGATTTCGTGTTCTACTCCCAAAGCTGCTGTTGATATCAAACCTGCATTATATTCAGTTTTACAGAAATCTGCTGGGCTTAAATCTGATACAGTTCAGCAGTCCAGGGCCTGACACATGGTGCTCTATTAATATCAATTCGTCAGATGTGTGCTGAATCCCCTATAGCTCTGTAAGATATTGGCTCTTAAATCTTGGCTCTTAATTTTAAGATGATATCTCATAGCTCTGAACTTGAAGGATATAATTAACTATGAAATGGTCTCATTTAGCAAGGGAGGACATCAGCTCAGTGGTCAGGAGGAAAGATTTTTCAATTCAGTTTTAATTGGTAATTTTCCTTTGGGGTGCTTGAAGAGCTATTGCGGTTAAAAGAATAAAATATCAAATAGAAAAACTTTTAATGAATAATTACCCAGCAAGAGAAGGTAGCAAGAGTCTAGACTTTATTTTTAGAGGACTGAATGATTTGAGAGGCTCCCTGCAATGGGTGACTTGTGATGTAGAATACAGCACAGTAAGTGACAGAAGAGAAGGGAAATAAGCAAATATCATCAAGTCCCCTACACTGGGTTGTATTTTAGGAAATGTCTCCTCACGTAGGCAGTGATGTGTTCAAAAGGGAGACATTTCTCTTTCCTTGTTTCTACTTTAAGTGATTGCTTTGACAGGTCTTTGAAGAAAAGATCATTTTCTATCTTGCAGATTCAGTAACTGCCCTTATATTGTCCAATCTTGTCACATTTTCAGTGGAGACAACATTATTATTTGCTTCTCTGGTGATCTACCAGTCAGTGATGGCTAACACGAATGACATTGGAATGTCAGGGTATCTGGAAAGCCACTAATTACTTATTTGTCATAATCTCCCAGTGAGAAAATTACCAATGTTATTACTTAACATGTCTTTTGCATTGTAGGCTCATGAAGTACTTAAAAACTTACAGGTGGCCATGAAGAAATGAACATTGATGCTATTCTTAGCAGAAACCAAGGAAGCAGTCCTAATATTAATTGTGCCTACTCTGTGGTACAGCAACAGGCCTCAAGCTTTAGGTTCAGTGGCAGCCTCCTCGGCTATGCTGCTTTTCATGTTAGCTGAATAATAAGATAATTATAGACAAGGCATTTTTAATGTATGATTCTAATCTCCAGAGATGGAAGTTAGTAAACAACAAATTTAATTCCATTATAAAGCTGCCCCTCCAAAACAAAAACAAAACCCTTTAATTCAATGATTTTCACTTGAAAGGCATCGATATATAGTCTAAAAAATTTTAATGAGTTTGGCAGTTATAGAGAAAACACCATCTAGTGTAAATTATTCCCCTGTATTTCGAGTAAGAACAATTATTATTAAAATTTTTTCAACTGATTTTTCCACCTAAGTACTCTCCCCGCAGACAGTGTCTATCTGTAGGATGGCCCCACTGGGAAAGAAAATATTTCTGTACTATTATATCAGCATATCGTAGCCAATATTTTAACCTAAATATATAATCAGCATGCAGTATATATACTATGATTATTTGATTGATTTATAAATACAGAAATGGACAGATGACTATATAAATCTCTCCTAACAGTGGAACGTTGGAGAAGAACTAAGGTTTTGGTGAAGTTAAGACATGCTACAAATGATCTTCACCTTAAAACTGCACATGAGTAGGGAGAGTTAGTGAAGATAGTAACAGTGGTAATAGTAATTACAATAGCTAACGTTTCTTCAAGCGTTGTTATACCTGGTACTGTGCTAAGGATTTTTTACATATTATCGTCTTTAATCCTTTCAACAACCCTATTGTTCTGCATATATGGAGAAATTATAATGGAAAGGGGTTGAGTATTTGCTAAAGTTTATACAGCTAATAGGTGCCAGAGCTATAATTAGAGAAAGAGAAAGCATTATTTCAAGGCATCTCTCTTGATTTTGTACATCTGAAAATACAAGAGGACCTTAAAGCCATCTACTCAGCCTCCCTGGGCTTTTTATCCCAGCCCCTCCTCCCTTCCCCCAATGGTGGCGCATGTGTGCTATGACCAACCCCCTCACAACTGGCTATAGGTGAAACAAACTTCTTTGAAAAAAAGCTGTTTATTCCTCATTCACGGAATGGTTTGAACATGAGATACATCAGTTGTTTTCACCTATTCTTTTCAAACAGCCCATAGCACGATTGCCTTGGTATTTTAAATTAATACAGATTAATATGTGGCCTGTTTGAAATAATTCTGGATAGTATTTGCTTGACTGTGGCTCCAGGTTGTGCACCAATAGTTTCTTCTGTAGAAACGTGAACAAATAATATGGGTAGAATCAGACTGCTCATAGCAGTCCTCTGCTCCTCCACCCACCTCTCAACACACCCACTTTTCAGCACCAGTGGAGCTAAAACTTTGCTTGATTATATATCCCTAGTAGTTTAAAAAGTTCCAGAAAAATAGATTTTTTTAATGGCAGGATAGGTGCACAAAAAGCATTGGTTCAAACAGTCCCAGAGGAGGGTCTCTGTGCCCATGGCCACTGTGAGTGTGCTTCATTTGACTTGTTCATAAAGGCCCCAGCGTGGCCACACACACAAGGTGAGCAGGGCTGCGTTTGTTTGATGGACTAACCTCCTGTATGAAATTTGACTTTTCCCCTTTGTTGACCTGATGAGTTTATCAGTGATCACCCTTTGATAGCAAGAAGCACATTTTTGCTACAAAGTCTCTTTAGAGACCTACATAGCCCTCAGGTGAACAATAATCCACATTTCTTATTTTATTTCTTTTCTTTTCCATGGAAATAAGAGTGCTTCTCTGCCAAAGGACATATTCTAAGCTTTTCTTTTGGTCACTCCTATGGAGGGAAGCCCTGGGACCTACTGATTTTTCACTACGCCTCAAGAAGAATCCAGAGCCTTGTGTGTGTGTGTGTGTGTAAGCCCAGTAGGTTAAAAGATTCTAGTTATATTACCAAGATGTGTATATGTATTGATATAAAATGATGTGTAACTATTATCGAATTCTTGCCATATGCATTCTCTAACAACTTTGTAAGTATTGACTTACATGTGTTACTTTCTAGCAATTCTATGATATTGGTATTATTGGTATTATCCCCATTTTACAGATAAGGAAATTGAGACATGACATGGTGAATAACTTGCCCCAGGCCGATCAACCAGAAAGTGACAGAACCAAGCTTGAAACAGGTGCTCTGACTCTAAGTCACTGCTCTGACCTGCTGTATCACAGCTACTCTACATATGTATCCTACTCATACACTGTATGACTTGGGAGACATATGAAAAATAGACATTTTAACATGATGCAGTACATATTGGTGCTAGCGAAGCTCTCATTCTTTTGCTTTCTACCTCAGTGAGTCATCTAGAACCACCTTTGAGATGCATGGGCCCCTCTTTGGAGACCTCATTGAGGGCTCTTATGGAAGAAATTTAAAATACTGGCCTCAGTGACCTTAATGTCCTTTTTTCCCCTTATAATCTGTGATGACAGTGGGGTCCATCAATGTGGAGTCCCCCTCCAATTTGGTCTGTCATTCAGGCCACTTCTCTCTCTACCTCCCTGTGGTCCTGGTGGTCTGGGCTTTCCCACTGAAACCCAGCCACGCTGAACAAAGCTTCCCAGCATTCCTTCACGCCCCCTTGTCCTGCAGCCTACACTTTCCATCCTGATACATCAGGAAGTTACTATAGGTTACAGACTGGCCTAGTGAAGAAATGAATTTGAGAATCCACATGGTGTCTTTCCTTTCCATCTTCACTCTCTGATCAAGTGTCTCCTTCTGGAGAGAGCTGCTCTAACCACTAGTTAAAATTCACACGTGCACACACATACACATACACAAAATTATCCTTTTCTGCTTTACTTTCCTCTATAACACTTTTGCCAAATGTTATTCTTATTTTTCTATTCCCCCCCCCCTTTTCCAACTTAAAAGTAAATGTCATGCAGGTCCATTGTGTTCCCAGAGCCCATAGCAGCAAATGGCCCATAGTAGACAATAAAAGATTTTCTTATTCAGGTGAATAACCTATTTCTTTGGGATTAGCAATTTAGGGAATTTGAGCAAATATAAGAAGTAATATAGTGCAAGGGAGATTTTCTTAATCATGTTCAAAGTATCAATGCCTTAATCACTGCACATTTTCTACCTAGAGTATAGGAAAAAGTTGAATAAGTAACCAAGTAACTTGTACAGTTAGCAATAGGAACTGGGAAGTCCAAAATAAACCCCTTTTTCCTTAGTAAACCACTTATTCTCCATCACTGATTATACAGTCCTTAGGTCTTACCAAACAGCAAAGAGTCATCAGAGCCCAGCACAGCACAGTGACTTGGTTCCTGTTTGTAATAATTATGACTGCTGCTCATCTAAATATGGCCACTGCTGTGGTCAGTGATTGCAAAACTTTTTATACAGGTACTCAGGAATTAGAAACAGCTGGATGGGGGCACAGTTAAAGAGGGTCCTTAGATGTTTCCTTTGTATGGAACTTTTCATTAAGACTGAGCAACAATCAGGTTTCTGCCTCAAAAGGCAGAAGAGCTAATAGAGGTTATGCCACCTTCTAACCCCTCAATGGGACTGAAATTCTAAATACTCTGATGAAATTGAGCATAGAAATAATTTTTAATTTATGTGAGTATGGTATATTTCAGATTTTCCATAATTGGAGCTGGCTCTAAGTAGAATTATCAAAGCTGATGTTTAACTTAGACACACACACACACACATAATACCACAGCCTCAAAACTTAGATCTTTTATTTTCTCAATAAATTTTTCTTCCTATATGGATCTTTCCGATCATGTGTCTGTAGGACGTAGATATGTCCCTATCTGAGTAAGATGAGCAGGAGACAATGTAATTTATGAGCTGAGCTAACAGAAGGCTGCTGAGTTGGGTTTTGTTAAGCTAATATTATGGCTGGCAGGGATGACATGTCAGATGCTTCATTTTAAAGACCAAGCCATTTCCATAAATCATTTTTATACTTTAAATAGGTTATGTAAGTATAATACCAGTAGAGAGTGTGTTGTTTAAATGTGCCAGACACATTTGTTTCCTCCACTACATCCTGTGTTTGTCATGTCATCTATTTAAGATGTAGTTCTCAGATTATTTTCATAGCTGATTCATATTTTGGTTGTATTCATAAAGTCTCGTTTATTGGTGCTGTCATGCTTATTTCATTCTCCCTTATATATACATATTCAAGCCTCATGAATATCCTCACAGTCTTTCTCCCTTCTGCACAAACAGTAAAAGGAACGTCTTTTTTATAACATCTTTGTCAATGTAATACACGAGATGCATTGGGGGCTATTTAGCATAAAAACTTCATCTGAAACAGTTATGTCCTTTAAGCTAATGCATTGTATTTCAGAATATTTAAAGTCGAATTTCTTTACTGGTTGAATGCTACACTATGGTCTTTTCTCCCCTAACTCCCCCCTGTTTAACAGCAGACAAACCCAGGGAGCACTGAATGAATCCGATGATCCTGAAACAGGCTGTCTAACTGATAACAAGCCAACTTCTCGACACTTCTATCCTGTCGCCTTGCTGCTCGTCAGCTCACACCTGCTAGTTGTGTGGCTTATTTTAAGTCTTGCATTACTATTAGCCAAATACCAATAAGCTTTTATGTTGTTATTTCTTTCTTTTCTACAAATGACAATGGACTTTCAATTATGGGGACAATGCTGTAATATTTCTACATTTTCAGATTCACAGAATTTAAAAAAAAGTTTGAATTGTAAGGGGTTTTGTTTGTTTTTCCTAAAATCAAAAAAAAAAATTGAGAGGTACTATGCATAAGTGAATTATTTTGCTCTTTTGTTCATGGAAAAGTGTTTCCCATTGTTAACTAACTCAAGAAGAATTTTTAAGTCAATGTCTTTAAACGAAGACAAAGAATAGTATCCTGAAAGCTTGAAGTTCTGAACCTCCTGTCCTCTTCCCATTCAATTTACTAAAGAAATTAAGACTGAATTTGCACAACATAGAAACCCTGAGACAGTTCTAGAGATGGGGGAGGTTGCAGACTTTATTTCCACTGTGCTAATATCATAGTTGCCATCAGCTGATAGGAACTTCTGTTTGTTTGTTCGTTTGTTTCTTAGCCTGTTATTTTATTTCTTTGCTGCAATTAACCCTTTTCTGTCAAGTAACTTTATAGACAGAATGGCTCTTTATGTCTTGTAATTAAACTTACCTGTTTGTAACTATTGTTTGGGTTGATTTGGCTTTCAAAGCACTTTTCTATTCTTTTTAACAAGGTCTTGTTTGTGTCTTGATGCACCAGTTCCAGCACTTGTGACTTTTGTATTGTCCGTGGACAAGCACTCTTCCTTTATAAAGCTGAGACTTGGAGCAGGCTGTTGGGGAAGCCATTTTCTCTCTTCGTTGCATAGCTAAAATAATGAAATAAAATAGAGACAAAACTTTTCTTTAAAAATCTATAGGGCCAGACTTAATAAATTAAATGCCTTATTCCTAGAACCTGCATCCTTAGGGCTACACATAGATGTTAATGTGTTTTAAAGAGACTGAAAAATTAATTTGTGGAAAAGTTATAAAAAGGCGGATATATTTATGAAATGAAAGTGAAGCTGTATTGTGAAGCAGATTATATTTAAAGAGTTTATTAAACCTTACATGTCTGTTAAGAGTAAAAGAGACTTGAATCATCTCTTTCCGAGGGCAATAATGGTATTGGGCCTGGCCTAGGATTTAATTTTGTAAGATGTATCATCACTTGTGGAAAAAAAAAATGTAGAGTTGAAACTTTGTTATTTTTACTTGGACCGTTGCTCCAACTCTGCATTGAACAAATAAAGCATATTTATTTATTCTGTGTTTCATGAAGTTGTACTTTTTCCCCTTTCACCAGAGAAGGATGCCGCATAGAGAATGTACTGAAGAATATCAAATGCAGAAAGTATGCTTTCAACATGCTACAGCTGATGGCCTTCCCCAAGTACTACAGGCCTCCAGAGGGGACTTACGGAAAAGCTGACACCTAAGTTTGCCAACTTGTAAATAAACAGGAACACAAATACGTTTCAGTTGGAGAATCTCCATCTTGGTCTTTTTTATTTTGTTTTGTTTTTGTTGTCATGAATTCATGGGATGAGATGATCACAGATGTTTGCCCACATCTAGGGCTTACTTGAATTAGTTGTCAGTGTATTGCTCTGAAAGAAATCCATTACAAAAAAAAAAAACCCTACATAATACAGAATTGCTGTTTCTACTTCTAAGCTTTGTCTTTGTTTAGAGCCAAGGGTGTCCAACCTGCAGGCTCTAGGCCACATGTTGATTGTATGAGGACGTACAGGCATGGACCCGGTTATTTTTGTTTTTTGTTTGTTTGTTTGTTTGTTCCAATAATCAGCTTTTCTTAGTGTTTGTATATTTAATGTGTGGCCCACGACAACCCTCATTCTTCTAATGTGCAGGCAGAAAAGAAAAAAGGTTGGACATCTCTCGTAGACCTTAACTGAGATTGGTTAAAAAATCATAGCTTTCATTCATGGAGTATTTTGATGAAAAATGTCCTGAGGAAACATAGATTGTGTCAATAGGAATAGAGGTGATTCAGAGAGTGCTGCCCTCCATTCAAAATGAAGAGAGGAGAGGGGAAAGGAAGAGAGACTTCCTGTGAGACTGTGTAGTACTTCATAGCCTAAGAGAATGCAGACAACCTAAGAACCCATTATGCAATTTTAATATTTATCTATGGAGTCAAACTTTGTTGGAGTTCACTCATGATCTTGACTGTTGACACAGTTCTCAGGTGTGTCTGTAAAGTCCTTTGCTATCTAATGGAGATGTGACTTCTCTTACAAGGCAGGTATATGAATAGTTAGTAAAGTGGTACAGACCTTTTGGAATCGTAGCATCATCTCAAAACTCTGACTTGAGGTTTGTAACCTAGCAGTGGCAGTGGCAATATGAAAGGTTTAATAAGAGATAAAATACCGCAAGGAACTAAAATTACACAGAAATTAAAGATGAACAGTTTGTTGATCCCCAAAAGGAAAATCTCCATCAGCCAGAACTTCACGTTGATTCACATCAGTCAGTGCACCATCTTGGGATGGTTTCCAGCAGTCATCTCCGTGGAAGTGTGCGGTAGGGCATAGGTTAGTGTACACGAATAGACCTTTAAAACATACAGACAGAGCTAATGACAAACTAAAACAGGTATTTTCTGTTAAGCAAATTTCAAATTTGTCCTTATTAGTAAAGTAACAACATCTATAAGTGTTCCAGAATGTCAACATAAAAGTTCCCTTAGAGATTATCTTGGATAACACCACTATCAAAGGTGGGTAAGTTAAAGCCAATTACCCTTACCTAGATAATTGCAGAGTTATGATTGTAACTTCTTGCTACCTTCTTACTCTTCTTACTTGCCTAACCTGTGCCTTATCCCTTCTCCAAATTGCTATACTAAATATGGATCAACATGAAGGGAGAACGCTAGTTAGTTAAAAAGTAGAATTTATTGTTGGAAATGAAGCTTAGAGTATGAAAGTGTGAACAAATGAAACCCATGTTTACTAAATTTTAAGAACTTACTCTTTTTCATCAATGGTGCATGCTATGCAAAACATGTCTCCCTTAGAAATGCCAGATGCTTATTGCATAGACCTCTCTTAGCTGTGACCTCCTTCAGTAGAAGATTGCCAGGAGGCTTTCCAAAGCTAATGGGATAGCTCCTTGCCTAAGATACTTGTTGTAGGGATTCCACATAGATTTCTGGCCTTATGTTGAGTTTTTAAAATTATTACAAATTTTGAATAACCTTTGGAGCTTTTTACACTAGGATTATCAATTTATTATTTTACCTAATAACCTATGGCATTATACTTAGGTCATTAACCAAAATATTTACAACCTTTGTAATCAAAGTGTGCTGAGTACTCTGAATCTATTCATGGACTAACTTACCTTGGTATTCTCTGTTTTACCTCATTCTTCATTTCAGTGATCTAATATAATCTCTGAATTGTTCAATTTCATCTGAAAATGGTAGGATTTGTGTTTATTGTCATGATTCCATGGGTTTTAAGAAAGAATGGATGACAGAGCTCTCCTTGAATAGCCATGAAACCTCATTCACTATATCAGATGGTAGTCTGAGTTTCAAGAGACTTTAAGCAATTTATCATCCTGTAAATATTCTTATGAACAATAATTCTTTTTATATTTTTAAAAATTAAACCTCTTGACTCAAATATAGAAAATTATTCATTAACTAGAAAGCCAAATAGCAGGGTTTTCTATTCTTAGACGACATTTCAAAAATTGTTTAAATACTAATACAGGAGTCTCAAAAGTAGAACTTACTATATACAAATGCACATGAGATTTTATTTATTACCATGGTCATCTGTATTTCTTTATGGGAAGCCTGTATTTGTGCAAACTTCTAAAAGTAGATTTCGTCAAGAAAATTTATGTTTCATGTTGACAATAATATTGCTTTTTTTCTCCAGAGATAGTCCAAGTATCCTGGAATAACCACTTCACTATTAAGTTATTAAGGCTTTCTAAATCCGAGAGCACATGCTAAACAAAGATGTCTTTAAATCTCCCTGCACAAACACAGCTGTAGGGATGCTATTCTATCTAAACTTTCATTTAAAAGATACACCAGCAAGCCTATTTTAGGAGATTACATTGAACCAAAACATGAACCAAGAAAGATGATCTTTTCAAATAACATATTTTTTGGCTCAAAAAGATGTTTTGTTTCTAATATCATCAAATACAGATATCAATTCTGGATTAGCAATTTCCTGTGCCCTTGCAAAAACATATTTAAAGACAGGAGAGGTGGAACTCTGCATATGGTTGAACCAGGGACAAAAGAGCCACAGTCTGACAACATTCCACACGTTGAAAGTTTAAACTATTTGATTAAAGCAGACCCATCGAAAGAAGCATTCATTCATTTACCTTTTATTTGGTTGAATTCTTTTTTTCTTGTAATTAAATTTTGTCTACACTCTGCCAAAGCAACTCTTTTGGTCAATTCAACAGTCAATTCAATAATTCCATGAGTCGGAGATGCTATTTGATCCAGGTGATAAATTATCCTACAGTGACAAATTGCCCAGTTAGGGCAGTGCTCCAAACGACTAACCTTCAACCCTGACTTCATAAGACTAACACCTCTTGTGAAAAACTGATGCCTTAAAAGCTAGTATTTGGATGGAGGAGACTTTCTTTTTTTCTTTCAACTAAGTTTGTTATTTTATATAAAATAAGAGACAAAGTGAAAAAGGAAAAAAAAAAAAAACCCTAGGATTTGTATAGAATAATGCTTTTCTTCCCAAGTAAATCAAACTTCTCCCTTACGTAAAAGTCGGTAGTGTGCCAAGAAAGACAATACCAGTGGTGTGCTAGAACTGGCTCATGGAAGTTGATCATTAAAGTATCAAGAATTTTGTAAGCTGATTGTTAAACATGACCACTGCTATGCATTACATATTAAATTATAAAATACAATTGAATATGTGTCATTAAAAACAAAGATAGTAGTGGATTGCATTAGCTCAGGAGTTTAAGACCAGCCTGAGCAAGAGCAAGACCTCGTCTTTAAAAACTAGCCAATGTTGTGGCAGGTGCTTGTAGTCCCAGCTACGTGGGAGGCTGAGGCAAGAGGATCATTTGAACTAAAGAGTTTGAGGTGGCTATGAGCTGTGATGCCACAGCACTTTACCCAGGGTGACAAAGTGAGACTCTGTCTCAAAAAAAAAAGATAGTAATGCAACTTAATGCTTTCTAATTATTTTGCTTCCTACATGTTACTGTTTATCTATGTACTCAAACTTATTGAGGTTTACTGTGCCTATACAGTGAAGATGCCATATTACAATGAGGTACTGTGCACCTCTTCCTGACTCTCGTCCACTATCCACTAACATCATATTGGTACCTTGAAACCAATGGAGGGAGTATTTACACCATAGAAAGTGGCAAATGCTACAATGAAGAGCTTTAATTCCCAAAAAGGCAGTTGTTAAATATTTACCAGCACACAACTGAATGGCACCCTTTTCTTCAGAAAATACACAAGTATTGGAAGCAGTATAAAATTATTGATATTAAATACAATCACACATCTTCAGATGGCTGTGATTTTATTTTTTGACCTTCTTTCAAGGCTCCTATTAAGCTAAAAATCATATTTGTTTATATTATATTTTATTCATAATTGTTTAAATCATAAATGAGTTTAAAATCTTACCTCTTATAAACACTTGCAAAAGAACCCTTAGCAATGTGGCTTTAATGTAAGCATTAACTCAGGGCTAAATTCAGGGAAATATTTTTTACTTTGTTTTATTTTATTTTTTGAGACAAAGTCTCACTTTGTCATCCTTAGTAGACTGCTGTGGCATCCTAGCTCACAGCAACCTCCAACTCTTGGGCTCAAGTGATTCTCTTGCCTTGGCCTCCCAAGTACCTGGGACTACAGGTGCCCTCCACAACACCTGGCTATATTTAGAGATGGGGTCTCACTCTTGCTCAGGCTGGTATCGAAACCGTGAGCTTAGGCAATCCACCTGCCTTGGCCTCCCAAAGTGCTGGGATCACAGGTGTGAGCCACTGTGCCTCACCCAGGGAAATGTTAACCAGAGTATCCCTGAAAATGTGCTTCAACATCAATTTTTAGTCTATAAATTTGGCATTTGCTGAAAGTAGGAAAAATAGTAACATATCACTGAGCCCAGATTATAATAAATATAGCTCAATTGAAACCTAAAGTGTTAGATTGAACAAATTAAACTCTGGCACGAAGCTAAATCATCACAGATGTTTTAGGTGTGTGATTTTCAAGCAGGATGCTATGTCATTTGTTTAGTTCAATATACAGAGTATCGTTTAGGAAGTAAATTAACTTTTATCACAGATTTAAAAAACTGATCTGAGAAAAAAACTGTGATCAGCAGTTACAGAGAGCAGCAAACATATTGAACACAAAGCCTGACTAATAGTTGGAGGCTTTACAAATTATGCATCATTGAAAAGAATGATTTGCTGAGAGTTATGTAGTTGATTCACAATTTTAGTGCTAATTCATAGCCATTTAGCCCAGCTGCAGTCTGCGTAAGCTATGCTTTTATTCCCCCCGAATTTATGTTTCTTCACTTTATAAAGAAAGTCCCACATATTATATCTTTTGATTCTCTGGCAGATTTACGTTCGAACTTTGCTTCCAAAGAGATGCTTCTAGAGCAAAAACTGTCCTCAAGAATAGACAAATAAAATTAATGGTTTAGATAAAATATTGTAAGCCATTAGGTATAGAGTTAAGTTATAGGAATTTGCATTTTTTTTCCTTTCTGAATCATGGTGCACATTAATCACCCTGCGCATTTTATTATTCTGAAGCAAGAGAGAGAAAATTTAAAACATTTCCAATTTAAAAGAAATGAATCCGTAACCAGGGGATAGGAAAAAGTAGTAAAGGACTATTAAGCAAAGATGCGCATGAAATCAACTTTTGTGCATTGGAATTTTTGTATATTGCATGCAAACTTAGAATTTTAAATTTAAATAAAAGCTCATAATTAAGCAAAGGCAGTCCCCGAGTTACAAACATCTTACTGACACATGACTTGGACTTACAGACGGGGGTTATGACAGGTAATAGGTCAACGTATGTGTTCCAAATTATATAAAAATTCAACTGAAGAACAAACCTACAGAAGCTGTCTTGTTTATAACAGGGGACTGCCTGGATAGCACTGAAAGAGTAAACAGCCAGGGGAAGAAGACAAGCCATGCTGCCCGACAGACCATATCTTGCCAATGAAATGTATCTTTTAGTACATACAGTTCTTTAAGAAGCTGTTGCCTTTCCACTTGTTGTGTGACTATGTTTACAGTGTTCCTAAAATCATGTAAATTATTCCTAGGTCATAAAAGGACAGGATACAATGGCACATCTTTAAGAATGACCTGGTGTGGTTTTATTTACTGACAGGGTACATTAATTCAAAGTTTGGCAAGACTGCTTTACTAGCTTCAGAGTTATTGTGATGCCTTTATATCAGAATCAAATTATTAACAATGATTTGTGTTAAAGAACTTTTAGACTTTAAAATGATGGACTGATGGACTGAATATATCTCTTACTGTATAGACTCAGTTCCCTACATACGTACAGTGTTTTGTACCAATATTCTTCTCATAGGGATATTTTATTATTTAATGTAACATCTAAGTTTTAGATTTTTGTGGTACTTACTTGAAAGGTTGGATTTTTATGTTAGATATATATCCTAGATGAACCCATAATGTGTATTTCTAGGAAATGAGGCAAACATAGATTAGATTATTTTATATTGGCATTTAAAGAAATATCATTTTTGTTTTATTATTCTGTGTAAACCATATTCATTGTACACTGTGTGTATATTTTTGTTTGAATAAATGTGATTTTTATTTTTTATGTTTCTGTCTTTTTCTCACTATTGTGCATTTTTTCATTTTCATCAGTATAGACATGTTTAAACATTAATCAAAATGTAAGATGTGTAGACTAAACAATATGGTAACAAAAATAGGCTAAGTTTCTGCTGACCCGCAATTACAGTCAAATTCAAGTGGATACCAAGCCTCCTCTTCTTTAGCAGAATTCACTTTTCAGGGTTAGTATTCTGATGAGGCAAGATCAACCGTGATTTTTAAAACAGTTCAAGAACCAGGTGTTAATGATTTAACAATGGGCAAATCATTGACCTTTGTGGTCAAGACTCTTTGTAAACTCATTTGAACACACCAGGATAACTTTTCCTTATACACTATTTAGTTCTGATCATTTATAATTACTTATAGCATTTGATTAACAGAAGGCAAATTCCAAAGAGTTACCATTAATTCCTGCTGCAAAGGACTTAGCCTAAAGCCCTGCTTGCACATAGAGAAAGAATGAAATTTTGCTACTTGGAGATTTTAAGAACTTATGTTATCCTACAGCAAGAAACATTCCTCTTCCGTAATGTCTTCACCATTGGTAAATGTTTGTACTGATGTGCCTTTCGATATCTGAGCAGGAATCATGCTGGAGTTGGCCCCATGGTGAAACAATGCATAGTGAGTTCTAGCAAAATGCTGCCTGCCGTAAAACCAAAGGTAGTCTGAATGAAGGGGTATCACTGTGTTATCTTAAACTTCTATGCAAAAGCTCCTTGAGCGTTCTAAGAGAAAACATCCACTCAAAATGAGAGTACAGCCTCAGAAAATATGTCCAAGGGCTGTATTTTGGTGTTACCAGAGAGTGGAATGAGGAGCACGGGAGACTGTAATAAGAGCTTATTAGACCAGAGCCAGGGCACATTGTGTACCTCTGTGCATATAACAGCAAACACTAACTTCTCTGTTTCTTGATCATTCTGATGAATAAAGATGACTTAGGAACCTAAGTCTTTTGATAAACTTTAAGTGAAAAGAGCAGAAGATGGGTGAAAGCACATCCGGGGAGAACACCAGGAATGTAGTCCTCAAGGTGAAAAGCTATTTTCTATCTCTTAATCCACAAGACTATATTTCACATGATAGCCCTTAGTTTTAGAGTTAAATAATAACGAGGCAATAATGACTTGTCTTTTGCCTGGTGTGATGGTTTCTCTGTTCTTAAACCTCCTGACCGTAAACTGCCACCTCTTTTGACTTTGGGTGTGGTGCGCACCTCTGACACTCTCGGGTCTCAGCCGCTACTGTTTCCTTTACCCGTTTCTTACATTTAGAAATTACCCAAAGTCTAGACTCAAATATTCTTTCTTGTACAGTTGACATGTGCATTCTTAAAATCCCCAGTGACTGTTTCTAAGGGGAAAACTACAACGTAAGGTTAAGAATGTGGGCTTTTGAGTCAATATGCCTGTATACAGATTTTAGTGCCCTCATTTGTGAGGTATAGACTTACGAGAGGTCTGACAATTAAGTTTACAAATTCATCCTGGAAAAAATGCTACATATCTCATTGCTGAGTATCACTGTGGTCACCTTTGAAGTAGTCCCCCTGGGGAGCTATGCACTAATGCCAGTGACTAGTCCACCCTTCAAAGCAATTGTGGAACCCGTTTTCTGAAATGGCCATCAAAGGGTGGGTGTTTCAAATCAGTTATTTGTTTACTGGCTAACCACTCCCTCAGAGACAGTGCCATGTGAACTGCTGCATTGCTGTGATGCAAGAACCATGAATTTTTGGCCAAGATTTTCAGTTAAGATTTTCCAAATTATTTCTCTATCGGTGTTTACTTGATCTGTTATGCTTCTCACAGTCAGCCATGATTTTGACACACAATTTGATGAAATTTTGCAATATTTTCATCCATTCTGCTTGTTACTGGCCACTCTGAATCTCATCAGTGATGCTTCCTCCCCTCTCAGCAAAACCTTTAATCCATTTGTACACTGCTATTTTCTTCATTGCTTTATCTCCATAAACTTGGATTTCCATGTCCCTCATTTCGCTTCTACCCTTGCCAAGCTTAACAAGAAATTGATGAATATTTGTTGCTTTAATTCAAGCTTCCACATTCTCATGAAGGGACAAAAACAATAAATGAATATCACTGAGCAGACACTGCCACATGTTACCACAAACACAGCTGTGAGACACTGATACACCAAGCTTAATGGAACCTTACTGGGTCTTTTGTATAATTATGTCAATGTAAGCACATGGTAGCAAGTTTGCAAACTTCCTGGTCCGACCTTATAAGTTAGATAACATAATGTCTCTGTATCTTTACATTTTTATCTATAAAATGAGGGTAACAATAATATCACTTATTATTTCTTGGTGAGAAATGAGAAAATGTCTGCATGGCTCTTTGCACAGTGCCCACTGCACTGCTCTTCTGGGTCAACCCTCAGCATCCCTTCCCAGTATCCTTTTATGTATGTCCCTGCAGTCCCGCTACCTGAAACATAAGGCTAGAAGACTGCAAACTACATTTCCCTGGCACAATTGCCATGAGTCTTCATGATTTTCTGTATATTCTGCCAGTGAGATACGCTTATACCACATTTGGAAGGCAGGAAGGAATGGGAGGCAGTTTATTTTTTCATCAGTGTGGCCACACAGGCTTGTTGCAGTGGAGTGGGAGCAGCAGCTGTACTCTTGTCTCTATTGCCAAGCTACCAGCTTGCTGGTTAGGCTGGCTGTGGCCTCAGCAGCAGTGGGAGCTGCAGAAACAACTTTTTTCTGACCTCTAGCTGCTAATACTACTTCCTAAGAACTGGAAGCCTTGTTAGGGTCTAGTTATTACATAAGTTCCTCAGGGTTTTCTAATGATCATACAAACATCTAATTCCCTATATTAAATGTACGAAATTATTTTCTGCTGGAAGTAACCAGAATGGATTTTTTTTTCATAACTGAACCCTACCTGACATGCTTAGTGTAGAGTATATGCTCAAAAAATTTGTTTTTTTTTGATGGTTGTTGTAGATTAACCTGTTTATCATTGAGCTTTTTAGCTAACCACTAAGTCATCCATTCCAAACAGAAAATCAGGTATATTCACAAAAATTAATCTAGGGTTGGAAGTGGATTTTAAAGTGGATTTTAAAGTGGATTTATAAGCTGTCCTCAGGTGTACATGAAAAAAAACATTTAATATGGGAGTCAGCATTCATCAGTTGAAAGTGACTCCAGAACTTAGCTAGCCCAAAGAAAAAGGCAATGTCTTGACTCCAGCTGAAAAGGAGCCGTGGTTGAGATTTAGGCACACCTGCTGTCTGATGTTTAAATGATGATGTCAGTTCTCTCTGCCTGTCTCCATGTTTGTGTGCACATGCACGCACATGAGAGAGAGAGAGAGGTGGGTAGGGAATATGTTGTGTATGCTGTATTATATTTGAGATATACATATCTTTATATACATACATATAGAGAGCATTACGTGAGGTTTGGTTTTTGGCTATTATTTCCTCTCTTAGTATCATTCTTTAAAAAACCAGATCTAGGCTTACATGGTACTTTCAGCTTATGTCCCACAGGAAAAAGGGATTATTTCTCTGCCAGAATCCATATAAATCCCTAAAAGGGATTGCAAAATTTGCAAATGTGCTCAGTCACCATATCTTGGGAGAGATTCTGAGGGCAAACTAGCTTGGGCCACCTCTTCGCTTCTATGGCAGGTAAAATGGGGCACATTGAATGACTTCCCCACCACATTATATGGCAGTAAGTAGGAGCAATTCCCAGAGGGAAAGACAAGAAAAACCACATCCTTTCATATGGGGAGGGAGTGTAGTGAGAAAAAAGCCTGAGAGCAAGCCCCCAGGAGCTCCAATCTGCTTTTGATAAGTATTACTTTACCATAAATTTGCATTTTATTTAGAGTTAGAATCTAAAGTAAGATAAAACTGAAGAGCAATTTCCACTGAGAAAGAAATGTAAGGAAGGAAACAATTAGAACACTGCAATGAGGAGCAAGAAGTCTAATTGTGATTGTTTTGCTATTAACCCTGAATGAATCAGTCACAGTTATTTTACATTTTCCAATATGTGAGCTGAAGATAATCTTCCTTTATCTGTGCCTCCCCCTTGAAAGCTTCATAAACGAGTAGTGAATCCTTTTGAATTCAAGAATTTTCTGAAACATTCATTGCCCCCAAAATATGGATTTATTTCAGAGGTCTCAGACTGACTTCTAGAAGGAAATACAGACTTGAATTTATTTGGTTTTTAGAGAGAAAAAATATAATGGTTAACATCCGTTCATCTTCATTTTGTGTTTTGCAGTGAAGAATGTTTTATTGGATAATATTGTGATCTCTCGTAACATGTCACATAACTTGCCATTCCCTCAAGGACTTAATTGGTGACTATGGGAGGAGAAACTGAACATGCATAGTTAACCCACTATCTTTCTTCATTATTTTTCAATTTAATTATCCATGGAGATTGTATTTTCTTTCAATAACTGACTGGGAAGGGATTCCCCAACTCAATTGATGAGGCCAGTGTTACACAGATATCCAAACCAAACAACGACATTACAAGGAGAGAAAACTGTCCACCAATATTGCTCAAGAAGAGATGCAAAATTCCGAACAAAATTTTAGCAAATCAAATTCAACAAGTTGGGTTTATCACAGGAATAATATGGTTTAACATTCAAAAATCAATCAACATAATTTATTAACAAACTAGAAAATGAACACTATATGATTATCTCTATGGGTTCATTAAAAGCATTTCACAGAGCCCAGAATTCACTTGTGGGAAAATTTAAAGTAAAAGGGAAATTACTCAACTGATAAACAGCATTCTATGCAGTCCACAGTGAACATTTTACTTGATTTACTTACTTTTGTGGGGGAGGGGGGTTGTAAGACTCCTACAGTTTATTCTGTCTACTGTCTTACAACAATTTCTGGGGATTTCAGGTATTTGGATGACAAATTTATTTTGTAAAAAATGTTCTTGGGCAGCACCTGTGGCTCAAAGGAATACGGCGCTGGACCCATATGCTGGAGGTGGTGGGTTCAAACCCAGCCCCGGCCAAAAAAAAAAAAAAAAAAATTCTTTATTTTAAAATTTTAGAATATTAGGGAATATGCACATTTCGTTTACATACTTTATTTACAATTAAGTCAAAGTTATAAGTGTTATTATTTAATTTTATTCTTTCCCACTGAAAGAATTGTCACTCTCCTTTTATTTGACATTATACTGAAGGATATGTTATATGCCATGTTATAACAAGAAAAATAAATAGCACATATACTCAAGAGGAAGATATAGAACCATCTTTCTTTGTGGACAACATGATCAACTATGTAGAAAATCCAGTGGAATCTACATAAAAGTGAGAAGTGATTTATGATTTCAACAAGGGTGTAGAATATCAAACTTTTAGACAAAATGTAATATTCTTTGTATATATCTGACATTAACCAATTTAGATGAAATAAAAGGTGTCATTTACAATGGTACAAATCTAAGTCAATGAAAAAACAAGTTTTCATCAAATGGTACTGGTACATTTGTTTATTCATCTACAAAAAGTAAACCTTCATTAATGCCTCTAACCTTATACAAATGTAAAGCATAATACCATAAAACGTCTAGAAGAAAACATAAGTAGAATATTTTTACCTTGGGTTAGGCATAGAGTACTTAGATAGAACACCAAAAGCATAGATGAAAAAAGAATTGATAAATTAAACTTTATTGAAATTAGAAACTTTTGCTTCAAAATTAACATTTTTAAGATGTAACCCCATGCTGGAGGAAAATATGTGCAAATCACACATCTGACAATCTATTTGTATCTACAAATATAAGCAACTCTTAATATTTGACAATAAACTTCCCAATTAAAAATATCATAAGCAAAATATTTGAATAGACATGTTACCACAGGAAATATATGGTTGGTGAATACATACATAAAAGGACTCAACATTAAACATATGTGTTTAAACACATAAACACTCAACATTATTAATCATTAGAGAAATACAAAGTAATGCCTCAAACAAATACCACATGAGCACAAGGAGGAACAGGAGCTCCCATACATTGCTGCTTATGAGAATCCAAAATGGTACAGCCACTTGGAAGGTTCTGGCCATATTATAAGACAAGAAAAATAAACAGCACATATACTCAAGAGGAAGATGGGGTTGTCACAGGAATAATATAGTTTAACATTCAAAAATCAATAAGCAAAATGTATTAACAAACTAGAAAATGAAAACTATATGATTATCTCTATGGATTCATTAAAAGCATTTCACAGAGCCCAGAATGAGTTCAACATCTTTCCCATACAATGTACACATCTCACTTTTACTGTATTTACTGAAGAGAAATGAAAATTTATGTTCATAAAGAAATCTGTATGTGAACATTTGTATCAACTGTTGGCAAAACCTGGAAACATTTTAAATGTCCTTCAATTACTAAATGGACACAGAAGCTGCGGTACATCTACACATTGGGATACTACTAGGGAATATGAGAGAATGAACTATTTCTATACAAAACCATATTTACAAATCTCAAATTCACTTTTGCTAAGTGAAATAACTCAAGTCCTAACTACTATATGACTTTCTGGGGGGAAAGAACTAGAGGGACAAAGTACAGGTCAGTGGTTCCCAAAATTGGAAGTAAGAAGAATGCTTGGGTGCACAGAGATTTAGATGTGATTGAACTATACCATGCCTTCATTGTGCTGCTATACACAATCCTCCATGTACTTGTCAGAATGTATAAAATGAGATTTTACTGTGTCAAATTTTTAGATTACGTGTCAATTGTTAAATTAAAATTTTAAAATAGTAAAATATTTAAAATACACATTTTTAAATAATAAATAAGAAGATGCAAATTAACACCACAAATAAATACCATTATACATCCAAAACAATCACTACAGTTGAAAAGATTCTACCAATAGTTGACAAGAATATGGGTGAATCTCAAAATAATAATGTCACATGAGAGAAGCAGGACAACATAGAGTTCGTATTGCATGATTACAGAAATTATAGAAAAATACTAAATAGTGTACAGAGATATAAAGGAGATCTGGTAATAGAGATTGGTGGGTGGACAAATGGATTATAAAGGGCACTAGAAAACTTTTAGGAACAATGATATCTGCATTACCTTGATTGTGATGATAGCTTCATGAGATATAAATACACACACATACACACACACACACACACACACACACACACATAGAGAGAGAGAATGACACAGACAGAAACAGAGAGAGAGAGGATCTAAATAAGAGGAGAATCTATCATTATCAAGAATCATTAAGATATTAAATATGTGTGTGTCAAAACTCATCAAATTGTACTTTTTAAATAAGTGACACAGTACAGAAATTATACTTCAAATAAAGCTTTTTCTTTCACTTACAAAAGTGAAGAAAAAATTAAATCACTCTTGCAAAAATTATTCCAAGAATGAGAAAAGACAAATAAGAAATTTGTTTATAATACTTGACATTGAATCATTGGCCAATGACTCTTATTAGTATAAATACAAATATCCTACACACAATATTAGCAAATAAATCGACTGAATAAAAAAAGAATACTGCAACAAAATCGTGTATTTCAGAAGTGCAGATCCAGTTTCACATTCATGCTTTAATCAATATAATTCACCGTATTTAGGAAAAAAGAATAAAACCATCTGAGCTTCTCAATATATACCCAAAAGCACATATATAATAAAATTCAACACCCATCCATGGTAGAAATCCTCAGCAAACTAGGAGAAGGGAACTTTTTTTTATCTGAGAGAGAGTATCTTGAATACTTATAGCATAGTGAAAGGTGAGATAGCCATGACAGAGAGAATGTTCTCTCTGTTCACTACAGCATTGTGTTGGAGGTCCTCATCAGGACAAGAAGCAATGAAACTGTCATACATAGGCAATGTGAAATTTACATTAAAATTGTTATAAAATGTTAGAATTAAAAATGAATTTATCAAGACATTGAATATAAGAGAAATATAAAGAAAGCAATTCTACGTTCATGTACTAGTAACTAAAAATTAGAAAATAGGTTTTAAATACAATATTTACTACCACAAAAAAGTAAATTTAAAAAATGTACCAGACAACAATGTAGAAAATTATGAAGTAATAGTAAGAGAAATTATAGAATAAATAAATGGAAGAATAATATTGGAACCATGTTGCGTGTAGTATAAATTGTTATTAACACACTGTGTATAATAACGATTATTAGACACCATATGGTAAACATGCCAATTTTTCCCAAATTGACTTATATATTCAATGCATTCCCAAGCTAAATCCCAGCATATATTTTTGGGAAAATTAACAATCTGGTTTTAAATTTACACAAAAATTCAAAGGGTATCAAAAAAAAAATCAAGGCAAGCCTAAAGAAGAGGAACAATTCTGTAGCACTCATGCAGGAAGATATAAAGCATTAGGATAAAGGTATGGTGATTGTTAGTCCGAGCTTAGATGAAAAAGCAATGGTATGGAATTGAAAGCATGGGAACCAACTTGTACATATTCAGTCACTTGATTTGTAACAGATGTGTCACTGCAGAGTATTTTGGAAAAGAAGATGTATTAATTAAATATTGCTAGAAGAATTAGACATCCATGTTTTGACCCTAGCTTTACCCCCCTATTCAAAAAATATCAATTCTAGGAAGACTTTATATTATCATGTGATAGATAAAATACTAAAGCATCTATATCATAATAAAGATTATCTTTATAACCTGTAAGATTATAAAGAGGACACAGTAGTTCTAACCATCAAAGAAAACACCGATAAATTGATGTGCACTGAAATGAAGAATTCTGTTCTTAACAGAACACAGAAGCACTAACCATAGAATAAAATATTAATAAATTGTGGGTGGTGCCTGCGGCTCAAAGGAGTAAGGTGCCAGCCCTATACCCTGGAGGTGGCAGGTTCAAATCCAGCCCTGGCCAAAAATTGCCAAAAAAAAAAAATTAGGAAATTGCAACTACAGTTATGTGTTGTTTCAGTCCACAAAGGAATGCATATATGACAGTGTCCCATAAGTTTGTAATGAAACAGAGAAATTCCTGTCATAGCTATGGTAAGTTGTAGAGCTATTCTATATACTCGGATATTTGTGATGATGCAGGGGTAAGCAAACCTACTGGGCTGCCAGTCACATAAAAGTCCCACACGTACAATTATATTCAGTATGTAATACTTAATACTGATGGTAAATGACTCTGTTACTGGGTTATATATTTACTATTCTATACTTTTTTTGGTAATTTTAGAATGTACTAACAATTTAAAAAATTGCTAACTATAACACAGCCTCAGGCAGGTCCTTCCGGTAGGAAGATATTCCAGGAGGTATCCAGAAGAAGGCTTCACTATCATTGGAGGTGACAGCTCCATGCCTGTTACTGCCCCTGAAGACCTTCCAGTGGGACAAGATGTGGAGGTGGAAGACTGTGACATTGATGATCCTGACCTTGTGTTTGTAAAAGTCTTAGTTTTTAACAAAAAAGTTTAAAATTTAAGAAATAGAATAAAAAGTTTAAAATATTAAAATTGAAAAATGATTATGGAATAAGAGCATAAAAAAAGGAAAATATTTTTTGTACATTTGTACATGCCTGCATTTCAGCTAAGTGTTTTTACAAGACAAGTGTTTTACAAAGTTTAAAAACATTTAAAAGTTTAAAAAGTAAAATGTTGCAGTAGGCTAAGCTAAATGTTTATTGAAGAGAGAAAAATTTTTCATAAATTTGCATAGCCGTAAGTGTACAGTCTTTATAAAGTTGATAGTAGTGTACAGTATTGTCATGGGTCTTCACATTCACTCACCGTTTACTCACTGACTCTCGCAGAACAACTTCTGGTCCTGAAAGCTCCAGTTATGGTAAGTGCCCTATATAGGCATACCATCTGTTTATCTTTTATATCACATTTTACTGTACATGTTCTGTGTTTAGATATGTTTAGATACTTGAATACTAGTGTGTTTCAATTGCCTACAGTATTCAGTATAGTAGTATGTTTGTAGACTAAAAGTAAAACTATACATCCAGGTTTGTGTTAGTGTACTCTATGATCTTAGCACAACCACCAATCACCAAAAGTACATTTCTCAGAGTGTATCCCTGTCCTTAAAGGATTCATTACTGAATCTTAAAAAGAAGAACTCAGTTCAGCAAATGACAACATCAAGAGAACAAAAATAAGTAAGAAAAGGTATTTACAATATTTATAGCCAGCAAAGTACTTATCTCCAAATATGTAAGTAACTCCAACAAATCGTATAAAAAATAATCCAGATAATCCAATCAGTATTTTAAAGAACTGAGTCATCACTTTAAAAAAAGAAGATATCCAAACATATCTATAGTACTTGCCTTCCTTAGTCACTTGGCAAATGCAAATTAAAATCACATTTATATACCATCATACACTTGTCAGAATGCCTTAACATTGAAAATCTGATAAGTCAACTACCAATAAAAAAAATTAGGAACAGCTGGAAAACATACATCCTTCTAGCATAAATGTAAATTCACATATTAACTTTGTAAGTCAGGCCTAGTCTACCAAACTGAACATACACATATGCATACCCCATTACCAGTAATTCTACTCCTTCACGTGGCATACCTAAGGTGGGGTAGTGGGAACAATCAGCCCTGGAATGAGAAGGAAATTAGAGTTTGCCTTATCTGTAGAAAATTTGACAATAAATAATAATAATAATAAAATATTAAAATGTGGTCTGATTTATATCAAGAAATCTGATTTATACCCCAGAAATTCTCAACAATGTCATTGGACAAATGGTCTTTCCCAAAAAATCTTGTCTGGGTTTAAGTTCTAAACAACTGATGCAGTTAATATCAAATGATAATTTTTTTCTTTATTTTTTAAGACAGATGAATGGCTATATACATCTGAAAAAATGCTCATCCTCCCTAATCATCAGAGAAAATGCAAATCAAAACTGCCCTGAGGTATCACCTAATCCTAATAAGAAGATCCCATATCACAAAGTATCAAAGCTGCAGATGCTGGCGTGGATGTGGAGAGAAGGAAACACTTTTACAAACTAAACAACCTTTTTGGAAGGGAGTTTGGAGAATCCTCAATGAACTCAGATTAGACATCCCATTTGATCCTGCAATCCCATTACTAGGCATCTACCTAGAAGAAAAAAAAAATCCTTTTATCACAAAGACATTTGCACTAGGCTGTTTATAACAGCTCAATTTACAATCGCCAAAGCGTGGAAACAACCTAAATGCCCACAAACCCAAGAATGGATTGACAAGCTGTGGTATATGTATACCATGGAATACTATTCAGCCATTAAAAGAGATGGAGACTTTACATCTTTTGTATTAATCTGTATTGAGCTAGAACACATTCTTCTTAGCATAGCATCACAAGAAAAGAGAAGCAAGAATCCAGTGTACTCAATTTTAATGTGAAGGCAGTGGATGAGCTAATAGAAGATGGCAGATAGGGGATTGAGGTGGTGGAAGAGGGAGGGAGGAAGATCAGGAGATCATGATGTATGGCACACCTCTTGTGGGTGGGACACAATTATAAGAGGGACTTTACAAACAAATGCAATCAGTGTAACCTAATTTTTTGTGCCCTCCATGAGTCCTCCCCACTCTGAAAAAGAAAAAGAAATAGAGTCTCACTCTTTTACCAAAGCAAAAGTGCAGTGGTACAATTATAACTCACTGCAGCCTCAAACTCCTGGCTCAAAGGGTCCTCCCATCTCAGCTTCTTGTGTAGCCAGAACTACAAGCACATACAACCACACTCCGCTAATTTTTGTTTTTGTTTTATTTTTTAGAAATGAGATCTCACTATGTTTCCCAAGTTGGTCTTGAACTCCTGGGCTCAAGCCATCCTCCCACCCAACCTCCCAAAGTGCTAACATTACAGGTGTGAGCCAGCATACCTGGCCAATATTAAATTTGTATGTATGTTGTATATTAATATGTATGTCAGCTTCAAACTAGCAGTCTTTTTTACTTGTCTTTTAATAAACTTCATATGCCATGTGAAAGTTAAGAGAACTTCAGTATAATTGTATACTCATTTGCATGTGGACATCTAAAGATTAAGTTCTTTGCAGTTCAGTATTTCTGTGATACTGTATATTTCTGCACCAAAACATTATATTCAAAACAACAATGATTGTCCAGTGATTGCATGTATGACAAGATCAAAACCTGAATCATCTCAATTCTGTCACTTTGCATAAGGTCTTAAAGTTCTTCATTTTAAAATGTAAAATAGTAAAATAATGCAAATTGATAAACATTTAAGTTTTGAAAACTGTTTATGTATACAACAGTTTACTGAATTTACAAAAATCCTTTAAAAATGAGATGTTCTTTTTTAAAAATTATTAATCGGTGGTTTTAAAGAACAAATAAAATAATGAGTGTTATTGATTATTACCTGTTCATTACTAAAAATAATTTTGTTGCCTGGGGGAGCACACTAAAAAAGGATTTACACAGGTGTCAAATATAACAGTCTGCCACTGTTTTTGCAAATATATAGACAACAGAAGTGCTAAATTCATACGTATGTTTCCAAAACAGTTACAAATTGCTTAATCATTATTCATATTTCAAAACAGTAAATAATGCAAAAGTTCACTAATAGTAGATTGATACATTTTGATATATTCAATGAAATTTTATACAATAATGACAATGAACCAATGTTACACATAAAAACATACACAAATCTCTCAAATATAGTTTTAAATCAAAGAATCCAGACACAAAAATAGTACATAAATGTATGATTCAATTTCCATGCATTCAAATAGAGGGGAAATGAATCTATGCTGCTAGAAGTTAAATTAGTGGTCACTTTGAGGAGGCAGGTTGAACTGTACCTGGAAGGGGGCATAAATTGGGCTGCTGCTATGGGAGTAATGTTTTACTTCTTGACTAGGGTAGTAATAACATGGGAACATTGTCTTAGGGATAACTCATCAATTGTTACTGTTATTGATGAATGGCCAACAGACACACTAAAAAAATGCTCATCATCTCTAATCATCACAGAAATACAAATCAAAACCACTTTAAGATATCAACTACCCTGAGCAAGATTAGCCCACATCACAGTTTCCCAGAACACCAGTGCTGGTGCGGCTGTGGAAAAAAGGGAACACTTTTACACTGCTGGTGGGATTGCAGACTAATACAGCCTTTTGGGAGTGAAAAGAATCCTCAAAGATCTAAAAGTAAACCTTCCATTTGACCCTGCAATCCCATTACTCAGTATCTACCCAGAAGAACAAAAATCATTTGACTATAAAGACATTTGCATTAGAATGTTTATTGCAGCTCAATTCATAATTGCCAAGTCATGAAAGCAACCTAAGTGCCCATGAATGGATCAACAAACTGTGGTATATGTATACCATGAAATATTATTCAGCCATTAAAAAGGATGGAAACTTTACATCTTTTATATTTGCTTGGATGGAGTTCAAATACATTCTTCTTAGAAAAGTATCATAAGAATGGAAAAACACATATCCAATATGCCCCATACTAATATAAAATTAATATATAAATGATTACATGCTCATAAGAACAATAAAACACTAAGATAGTCCAGTTTGGGGGGTAGAGGGAAGAGGGGTTGGGGGGAGGAGTTTGGCAGAGGAAGACAAGGCGGGATCTCCCCTACTGTGCACATTATGAGAGTGTGTAACATTCCACCTGGGGGAGGGGCTCTTCTACAAACAGAACTCTACCTAGGGAGTGAGAACAATGTAACCTAAAAATTGTACCTTCATATTAATTTAGTTTAATTAAAAAAATTAAAAAGAAAACAAAATTAGGGTGGTGCCCGTGGCTCAAAGGAGTAGGGCACTGACCCCATATGCCAGAGGTGGCGGGTTCAAACCCAGCCCCAGCCAAAAACTGCAAAAAAAAAAATTAAAATTATGAGTTCAATAAAAAAAGTTATTCTATGATTTATGCACTTTTATAAAACATGGTATTTATTTTAAAAGGAAAAAGCAACAAAAAAGTCACATACTACCATGTGGTCTCAAATTGGCTCTAAAAGTTAGTTTTATAGATTTGAAATTAATTCATATAACTTATGATCATGGCTTAGGATTTTTCCTGCCCAAGTGTACAGGAGCCCATGAGAAAAATGATCTTCCCTAAGCACAGGTGTCAATTCTTCAGTTCCAGGATTTTCCAAGGTTGGCTTTTTATCTAAAACAAACATAAAGATGAAGAAATAATAACAGTAAAAGCCACAGCCCCCACCCTCTTGGAGCAGTGCTGAAACTGCCCTCTGTTAACCCAGCATGGAATCCATGACAAGCTCTTTGCAGAACACTGGACCAGAAACCCAGAGCCTCAGGGGGAGAAAACAGAGAAATAAAGTACTTTCAAATAGACAGTACAGGAAGGGGTCACCTTAAACATGACCAAGCGATAAGCACTGCAAGTATTGTAATGTTAAAATTTGTGAAACTAATTGAAATAAGCTAGCAAGTGATGGAAAAAAACACGGAGAAACCTTAAGTGCCTGTTACAAAGAAAAAGAACCTAATTTGAAAAGGTTGTATAAGCTATAATTACAACCACATGACATAACTATATGATTATGGAAAAGGCCAAACTATGGAGATAGTGAACATATCAGTGGGCCAGTGGGGCAAGGGGGGGAGGAAAAGGTGAATAGGAAGACCATAGAGGATTTTTAAGGCAGTAAAATTATCCTGTATAACACCACACTGGTGGGTACCAGTCACATACATTTATCAAACCTATGGAGAGGACAACACTGGGAGCGAACCCTATGCAAACTATGGACTTTTGGTCATAATAATGTGTTGATGTGGTTCATGAATTATACAGAATGTATCACCCTGGTGGAGCATGCTGACTGTATGAGAGACCATGCATATGCAGGGTAGGGAGTATGTGACAAATCTCCCTACCTTCCTCTTCATTTTGCTATGAATCTAAAACTGCTCTAAAATACAAAGTTAATTTAAAAGAAAAAAAATTGTAAAACTATTGCAGTGTCTCAACTATCGCTCTTAAGACAGTGTCTCAGTGGTGAATTTTCCCTTCCAAGTACAGAAATTTACTTCCAGATGTTGTAGCTGTTCTTTAAAAGGTTACTACTAATTGAGTTTAACTTCACAGATCATGACCACTAGATAACCAATATTGATGGGTCTCCTGGTTGGACTGAAATCAAAGATATGTTTGCCAGCTTTTTTCCTCTTTGAGTGCTGTAGGAGTTTCTGTTATGATCTTTGGCAGCACTGAGTACTAGAGTCAGACTTAGAAGCTGAGAGTAGCTAGTAGCTTATTTTTAAACCTCATGCAGGCCATTGACAATTGTCTATGCAATCCTTGGAATTCCTTTGGATGCTTTTAAATGTGAACATGAGAAACTTAACATTCAACTCCCCTCTAGCTCAATTCACAATCACCAAGTTGTGGACTCAACCCAAATGCCCATCAACACATGAATGGATCAACAAATTGTGGCATATATATACCATGGAATACTATTCAGCTATTAAAGACGATCTTACACCTTTTACATTTACCTGGATGGAGTTGAAATACATTCTTCCTAGTAAAGTGTTGCACGAAGGGAAAAATAAATGTGCAATGTACTCAATACTAATATGAAACCAATATGTGAAAAATTACATGCTTATAAGTACAATAAAACACAAATACAGTCTAGTACAGGGGTAGAGACATCTTAGCACTAATTTACAAGGAGGTTTACTCTTTCCGGAAAATTTAATTCTGGAAATACATTTGGTTGTCACTTTATAAGGTTCACCTTGACATTTTCATTTATTTTTATCACAGAAACTTTAATAAACCATTTTAAACGATATTCCTGGATCTAATTTTTAAAGAAAATAAAACTGAAAGTGAAGAATACAAGAGCTTGGAGTTATTATTATTCTATTCTCATTTAAGAGACTTCTGGTGGTGACAGAATAGGCCAAGTAGTATCCACAAAGGACCTTTTGTTTTTCTAGGGAACCAGGTTTAGGAAGGAGAAAACAAACCAACTCTGAGAGATTGCTGATTTCTTCCTGCACTTGACCATGGATTTATTAGTTAAAATGGGTAAATATAATGACAGCTGGGAATGCTTTTGTGAAGCCAGGAAAGTATCTCTATTCTTCTCCTGATCTAGAAGGACCTGTGTTGGGACATATTCCTTGCCTCCATGGCCCTACATAAGCTACCATACTAGGACATTGAACTCACGAGTTAGCAAAATAAAATCCTTGCCTTAATGATTTTTCAAGATATCCTGTGCAAGACGGACAGGAACAACACAGTTTTAATATCACTAAAGGTGCCATAAGATTATACAGGAAGGACATTTCTGGTCATGAATATGAAGAAGGGATAAAGGAAAATTTTGCTGGAGGGCAACAAAGTTTAATTCTGAAGGATATGTAGGGGTTAGTGGGGAGAACAGACAGAAAAAACATTTACTTCAAATCACCCTGCAAAGCTGTGGCGCAAAGAAGCTCTATGCTTTAAATTTGGTGGGAGTTAGAAAAGAAAAAGAAAAAAAAAGAAATTACAAAAATATTTAAAAACAAACATTTTTTAACCAAGAGGAAGTAAAAGATCCAATATGCTTCACTGAGAAGAGTAGAGTGATCAGGAGTTGTCTTTGCACATTCCCCAATTTACTACGTTTTTAAATCTATCTGTTCATATGCTAGTTTATGTTGGGTTTGAAATTTCAGATAAAAAGCTAATTTTTAAAAATGAAGACAATTTTAAAAATGAAGACAACTTTTTTATGTCTATTTATTTGTGAGGGTTCTAAATGAACATCAGGAAGATATACTCACATAGTCAAAGATGTGTTTAGGGTGTGTGTATGTGTGTGTGTGTGTGTGAGCGCATGCACGCACATCCCAAACAATACAACTCTTTCCTTGCATCACATTTTTTGACCAAATAAATTTTATAGGCGTAGGGACCACAGTTTTTGTTTTTCTTTTTGGCCAGGGTTGGGTTTGAACCCGCCACCTCTGGCATATGGGGTCAGCACACTTCTCTTTTGAGCAACAGGCGCCACCCCAGGGACCACAGTTTTGGCACCTAATTCCTCTCGATCTTCTACCTGGTAAGTTTTATTTACCACTGTGTTTCCTGAAATTTAATTTTAACATTGTACCTGTTTGGAAATTAACACAGAAAATAATACCCTTGAATTTGTAAAGTGTACAGTGTTTGGGCATTTCAGTGAGAAAGCAATCAAATAATTTACATACTCTTTTGCCATATGGTCAAATAAAGTTGGAAATGCATTCTACTCATGAAATCTGGGAATGCTTCATTGTTACATAGACACCAGGTTATGCATATCAATGAACTACACAGAGATAAAGGAGAAATCCATGTCATACTTCTTATTCCCCCCAAACCTATACTTTAGATGAGGAGAACCAACTAATAATACCTGTTAGTATCTGTTATGTGCTGGCTGAATGATAGCACTTTGTTTTACTTTGCTTAATTTTCAGAACAATTTTGAAATTAGGTTCTGGAAAATTAAACAGTCTATTGTCAGCTAGAATTCAAATGATGTCTTCACATTCCATGCTCAATGCTGGATACTATGCCTCATTGTGCCTTTCCACCAAGACGTAATGTCATGGAGGGTTAGTAATTATAACGTGATTTAGCTATATCCACAGAAAATAAAAAAAAATTATGAAAATTCAAGTGGTTGAAATAGAAGAACTGGGAGATACTTGTAAAGCAATTTGAATGGAAAATCTGAATATCTGTTCATTGTAAACATGTCAACATGGGTAGTATAAACATTGTGCTACAAGGCTTATGGCACTGTTTAACCTTCAAAACAATGATAAGAGGTAAATATTATTAAACAAGTAAGAGAAAATATGGTATTTGTTCCCAATTCCTGAGTCTAAAATCTGTTTTTCTCCCAGTATTCAACAGCTTACTTCCTAAAGTTACAAATATTTTTTCATTTAAGCATCATTTTTACAACATGCCCTCTGTGTATGAATCAGGATTCGTTACTACAAACTGCATCAAATCACTAAAACTTAAGAATTAGTTTGTTCTCCTGGCAATTGCACAACTAAGGTAATATCACCTTTAGGAAGGATGTCACTAGATTTTAGAGATTTGAAAATAAAAATAAAGAAACTTCATATTACTTAAAATAAAAATACGTCTGAAGTTAATTATTTTGTCAAACATCATTCATACTAGAGGAATCTCATCTGTAAAAAAGTAGTTTAAATGCACATTTACTAAATACTATTTCCTGTAACAGTAGTTATGATGCAGGGTGGGTGGCACCCCAGTCAGCCCCCAGAGCAGAGAAAAGGACCTGCAGTTTCTGCCCTGGGGGTGTTAGTGCTGAGGCAAGGGGCAGAGGAACAGCAGGTTGGAGGGTAGAGGGGCGCCCCTCCTCCCCTGCAGGAGGCTCTGGTAGCCAGAGGGGCTTGACAACTGATGAAGGGACACCTCCGAGTTGCCAGCTCAGGGAGCACCTATAATGTCTCCACCTGACCTTTGTTTCCCTCCCCTTGCACTTGAGGCTGAACAGGGAACCCCCCATTTCCTAGGCCTGGTCAATTTCATGTAAGTTTCCTAGGCCTGGGAACAGAAGGAATTATATCCATTCATTTATTGGGCTACAACACCTCTAAGACAAAGAACCCAGGGGGAGATTTTTTCTGACTTGGGTTTTTCCCTCTGCCAGAAGCTCTAGTGCTTTCTCTGTATTCTTTTCTGTAAAATAAATACTGTCTTAGCAGCACTGATCTGGAGTCAGCATGGATTCATTCTTTGAATCCCTGAGACCAAGGGGTCAGATCCAGCACTGATCTGGAGTCAGCATGGATTCATTCTTCCAATCCCTGAGACCAAGGACCTACTGAAGAAGAAATTCCTCTAGTAACCATTGGATGGACCTGTGTAAGCCTAGAGATGATAGAACTGCTCACATTATTTATTCCGTGGAGATCAGAACCCCCATTTCAGCAACCAGGCCTATCAATCTTATTCTGTTTCCAATCACAAGAGGTCATAGGACTTTTCTCTTTCTCCACCACCATGAGGCATCAAGTATGTGTGGGGGAACTTTTCTAGAGCACTAATAATCACATCCTCTTTTGGAAACTATCAGCCACTTTTAAAATATTATTGAGAAATCATATGTGCCTATTTTTGTGAGGCACTGCCACCAAACTTGAACCTTTTAAATTGGTAGTTCCTGAGTCTGTCTGGTGTTCAAATTTGGATGGGGCACTTGTTCTAAAAGGATAACTGTTTAGGGCCATTTTGAGTCCTGGCTCTATGAGTTATGCAGATGGAAGTATCCTCAGGCAGCCTGGTAACCTGCCAGTCTCTCCAGAGACCCATTAAAAATCCAAATGCATCCAAAAATTAGTTTAAAAATTAAACAAAAGCCCCCTGCCTTACTTGTAACATTCCCTTTTGGTGATACAGATGTGATAATAGTGAAGGGTGAACAATTGTCCCAAGGTAACTGTAGACTTAATGATCATATAATGCATAGCGCTGAATAATACTTGTCTTGAATTGATGGAAGCCAATTTGGCCACCTGTAGCTATTACATTCTTTTTGACAAATGTCGGTAATCTTCAGTGGTTAGAAGTAGATGCAGTACAGATCTTCCCCATCCTCCGCTGTTAAATGAAAGCAAGTTTCAGACTGAATTCTGTCACACATGCAGATATTTAGTAACAACCAGCTGTGTGTGAAACAGGCACTCAGACCCTCCTGTGTGCACTGATAGCCCCTGGAGTATTTGGACAAACACTAGATGAAAAATTCACTTCACAGCAAATGTGACACTATCTTAACTATGTTAATCCAAGTCATGTGACCCAAAATCTATTCAAATCACTGGCTAACCCCAAGACCATTTAGCATGAGATTCAGGTAGTTAATTCTATGATGATGGATGAAGAACCCATTCTAGATTTTTATATCCGTATTCATTCAACTTTCTCTATGTTTCAGCCCCTTGGCAGATCTTCAAGACCATTTGTTTCACTTTCCTTTATTGCACAAATTAAGAAAATGTGATGTTAGAGACACATACAGATAGCTGAAACTTACAGTAGCCACATGTGGAATATGTCCCTTTATTAAATGCTAGCAAACCTTTCCTGGAGTGTATACTACTGGTGAGAGCCTCTGATGACTCTTAGCATATAGAAAATTTGATCCTGTAATTCCTCTATTAGGTATATATCCAGAAGACCAAAAATCACACTACAATAAAGATATTTGTATCAGAATGTTCATTGCAGCCCAATTCCTAATTGCTAGGTCATGGAAGAAGCCCAAGAGCCCATCGATCCACAAATGGATCAATAAATTGTGGTATATGTACACCATGCTATGCAGCCATTAAGAAAGATAGAGACTTTACCTCCTTCATGTTTACATGGATGGCGCTGGAAAATATTCTTCTTAGCAACGTATACCAAGAATGGAAGAAAAAGTATCCAATGTCCTCAGCCCTACTATGAAACTACTTTATAGCTTTCATAGGAAGCTATAACCCAATTTTAGCCCAGGAATATGGGGAGAGGGGAGAGGGAGGGGAGGGGAGGGAGAAGGGTGGGTGGGGGGGAGGGTGATTGGTGGGATCACGCCTATGGTCCATCCTATAAGGGTACATGTGAATCTCTCTAACTGTAGAGTATAAATATCTTAACACAATAACTAAGAAAAAGACATGAAGGCTATGTTAACCAGTTGGATGAAAGTATTTCAAATTGTTTACAGAAACAGTACACTGTACTCCATGATAGTATTAATGTACACTGTTGTCATTTTTTAAAAAAGTTAAAATAGAAAAAGAAAAGAAATAAGAAATAGCAGAAGACACTAACAAATGAAAGAACATACTATGCTTGTGGCTGGGAAGAATACACATTGTTAAAATGTTCATACTACCCAAAGTGATCTATAGATTTAATATAATCTCCAACAAAGCACCAAAGTCATACTTTGAAGAACTTGAAAAAATAATACTGTGTTTTATGTGGAATGAGAAAATCCCCAAATATCCAATGCAATTTTAAGAAATTAAAACAAATCTTGAGGCATCACATTACCAGATTTCAGGATAAATAAATAAATAATTGTGCTGGGAGAATAGGTTAGCTACATGTAGAAGACTAAACTTGGACCCATTTCTCTTACCACTGACAAAAATTGACACACAAAGGATAAAAAATTTAAATTGAAGACATGAAACAATAAAAATTCCAGAAGAATGTGTGGGAAAAACTCTTGAAAAAGTCAGCCTGGGAAAAGGATGTATGAAGACTCCCTTGGAAATTTCAGAAACACTAAAAATAAATAAGTGGGATATGATCAAGCTAAAAAGCTTCTGCACAGCTCAGTGTGCCACAACTAAATCAAACAAGACAGCATTCAGAATGGGAGAAGAAATTTGCATGCTTGTAATCTGACAAAGGGCTAATAACTAGAATCTAAGCAAACAATCCTATTTATAAATTGTCATATGACTTGAACAGAAACTTCTCTGAAGAAGACAAATAAATGACCAACAAACACATAAGAAAATGCTCATCATCCCTCATCATCAGAAAAATGCAAATCAAAACCACTGTGAGATGTCACCTAACTTCAGTGAGAATAGTCCACATTACAAAATCCCAATGCTGCAGATGCTAGCATGGATGTGGAGAGAAGAGAATACTTTTGCACTGCTGATGGGACTGCAAACTAATACAGCCTCTATGAAAAGAAGTATGGCAAATCCTCAAAGAGCTAAAAGTAAACATTTTATTTGATCTCACAATGTTATTACTAGGTATCTACCCAGAAGAAAAAACATCACTTAATCATAAGGACATTTGCACTAGAATGTTTATTGCAGCTCAATATACACTTGCCAAGACATGGAATCAACCCAAGGGCCTATCAACACATAACTGGATTAATAAACTGTGGTATATGTATACCATGGAATATTATTCAGCCATAATAAAAGATGGAGACTTAACATCTTTTGCATTTACTTGGATAGAGTTGAAACACTTTCTTCTCAGTAAAGTATTACAAGAATGTAAAAAGCAAGTATCTAATGTACTCAATATTAATAGGAAACCAATAGATAAACAACTACATGGCTGCATGAGAGAAAAACGCAATTAAATACAAATGTGGGGGGAGGGGTAGGAGGGTGAAGGGAAAAGGGAGGAGAGAGGGAGATTGGTAAGCTCTCACCTCCTAGGCACAATGTAAGGCTATACAGAACACCCCCCTGGGTGAAGGGCTCAAATTCAACTTGAACTTTCCCTAGAAACGCAAATAATAGAACCTAATCATTTGTATCCTCATATTAATCTGAAATAAATAATAAACTAAAATATCATTTAGTGTTTGATAAAGGAGTTATAAAGAAAATAAGAAAATCCTTGACATGTGTTTAGAAAAAGAAATATAAACCAAAACTTTAAAAATAGAGATGTGGAAGACAAAACAATAGGCATGAAAGACTGGCAAAGGAAATCCAGAACAAGCATACAGTTTTCAGAGGAAAAAATTAAAACAATGGAATAAAAACAAATGTTTAAAAACATAATTATAGAAAAATTTCCAGAAATAGATACTTGAATATATGTGTTGGAAAACACACCATGTTCTTTTAAAAAATGGATACAGATTATTCAACAGTAACCCATTTCCTAGTAGGGTCTGTTTTGTTACCACATGTGTACATGTCTATTTTTTAATTAATAGATTTTAGTTTTAAAAGCAGTTTTGCATTCACAGCAAACTGAGCAGAAAGTACATAGAGTTACTATGCCCCTACTCCCAGCATTCCCTATCAACATCCCATATTTATTTAGTACAATTAGTTACAAGCGATGAACAAAGATTGGTGCATCATTTTCAAAGTCCATAGTTTGCATTAGGGTTCATTATATTTGTTGTACATCTTACAGGTTTTGACAAATGTATAAAGAGATGTGGCCACCATTCTAGTATCATACGAAATAGCTTCCATGCTCTAAAAATTCCCTTGGCTACACCTACTAATCCTTCCCTTACATCCCCCATGCTACTGGCCAACCACTGATTTTTTTTAACTGTTTCCACAGTTTTGCCTTTTCCAGAATATCAAATAGTTGGAACCCTACAACATGCAGATAATTCCACATTGGCTTCTTTTACTCGTTCATTTAAGGTTTCCCCATGCATTCTTGTGGCTTGATAGTGCTGAATAATATTCCATTGCATGACTGTACCACATTTAAAAAAATCCATTCACCTATTAAAGAACATCTTTGTTGCATCCAAGTTTTGGCAGTTGTGAATAAAGCTGCTATAAATATCCCATGCAGGTTTTTCTTGGTGGTTATAGTTTTTCAGATCCTTTTTTTTCAATACCAAAAGGAATTCGATTGCTGGATTATGTGGTTAGACTGTCAATTTTGTAACAAATTGCCAAACTTTCTTCCAAAGTGCTGTACCATTTTGCACTCCTACCAGCAATGAATGAGAGCTCCTGTTGCTCTATATCCTCACCAGCATTTGGTATTGTCAGTGTTTTGGATTTGGTCATTGTAATAGATGTGTAGTGGTATCTTATTATGGTTTTATGGTTTTAATTTGAAATTCTCTAATGTGTGTGCGTGTATGTATGCATACACACATCTCCCCAAACACTCTCTCTCTCTCTCTCTATATATATATATATATACAAACACATATATACAGATAAATATTTTCATTGTTATGTATATCTCTGTATCTATAGCTAGTCTAGTATATGTATACATATACACACACAGCTAGACTAGGTATATATATATATATATACACATATATATATCTTTATCTCTACATCTATCTATAGTCTTGATAGAATAAAAATTTTTTTTATATTTATTTATTTTGAGTCAGAGTCTCACTTTGTTGCCCTTGGTAGAGTGCTGTGGTGTGATAGCTCACAGTAACCTCAAACTCTTGGGTTTAAGTGATTCTCTTGCCTCAACTTCCCAAGTAGCTGGACTACAGGCACCCGTCACAATGCCCGGCTACTTTGTTGTTGCTGTTTTCACTGTTGTTTAGCAGGCCCGGGCTGGGTTCAAACCCACCAGTCCTGGTGCATATGATTGGCACCCTAACCACTGAGCCATGGGCACCAAGCCAAAAACAAAATTTGACATTTTTAGTGAACAGCTAGCATTCTGATATACTTTGTTAATAAAAGTCATTAAGACTATGAATTTTGCTCTGAGTACTGCTCTAGCACAGTAGATTCTGGTATGAAGTATTTTAATTATCATTATTTTCTAGGCATTATGTAGTTTTGGTTTTTAAAATGTCGAGGTGGTAGGGTGATTTTCTGTTTTTTTTTTTTTTTTTTTTTTTTTTACACAGAGTCTCACTTTATTGGCCTTGGTAGAGTTCTGTGGTGTCACAGCTCACAGCAACCTCAAACTCTTGGGCTCAAGTGATACTCAGCTTCCCAAGTAACTGGGACTACAGGTGCCCACCACAATACCTGGCTTTTTTTCTTTCTTTCTTTCTTTCTTTTTTTAAGAGATAAGGTCTTTCTTTTGCTCTGGATGGTCTCAAACTCCTGAGCTCAGGCAGTCCACCCACCTTGGCCTCTCAGAGTGCTAGGATTACAGTTGTGAGTCACAATGCCTGGCCAGGGTAGTTTTCATGATTTCATTATTAATCTCTAATTTTCATATTGTGATCAGACAATGTCTATTTTATCTATGTGTTTTAGAATTTATTGAGGTTTTCCTTGCTATCAGTTTTGAAAGAACACATAAAAAGATATGCTTCCTGTTCTCAGGATTCAGAGTGTACTTTTAGGCTATGGAATATATTTCCATTAAATCTTCTCAAGTGAGTATTTTATTATGGTTTTCTCTATGTTTTTTTTTGTTGTTGCTGTTTTTATTCATTTAACTGTCATAGGTTGAGAGAGGTAAACAGAATTTTATGTGTTCATGTTCCTACTTAGAATTCCTATAATTTGATACCAAAATCTGTCAAAGACATGACACATGAACAAAAAGAAAATGACAGACCAATAATTTTTAAATGTTAGGAAGCATACTAATAACATACTATCATGAAATAGGGTTTATTGCAAGAATGTAATAAAATTTATTATTATAATTCAATATTTATTAGTCCAAAGGAGAAAAATTTATTATCTCCATAAAGTCTGAAAAGGCATACAATTCAGTTGCCCCTGATTTTAACAAATTCTAAAACAGGAATCAACACTATAAAAATGTCTGTATAAACAAAAACGCCAATATAATCTTTGAGGAACAGTATCAAGTTATTATGTAATTTCAAAAGTTTGACTACTATTTAGATAACTTTATAAGAAAATGTTAGCAGTATCAGATATCTTAATTGTAATTTGAAAGATTGTAACCTACATTTAGTCAGCTTCATTAAATTAGACATTAAAGCATCCTAAGAGCAATCATGACATGATGACCAATAAAATATTTAATATTTACTGTCATAAAAAGAAAAGCTAAAAATATTTTTATTCTAAGAAGTGTGTTATGGAGTCAAAATACGAACATACAGTGGGGGAAATCAGTTCTTTTTTTTTTTTGCCAATTTTAAATACAGCTTTAAGACATCACATTTTCCACTTACAATACAGTGCTTTTAAAGTGCAATGTTATGGCGCCAGCCACGTACACCTAAGGTGGCGGGTTCGAATCCCCAGCCCGGGCCCACCAAACAACAATAATGGCTGCAACCAAAAAATGGCCGGGCGTTGTGGCGGGCGCCTGTAGTCCCAGCAACTTGGGAGGCTGAGGCAGGAGACTCGCTTGAGCCTAAGAGTTAGAGGTTGCTATGAGCTGTGATGCCATGGCACTCTACCCAGGGGGATAGCTTGAGACTCCATCTCAAAAAAAAAAAAAAAGTGCAATGTTATTTCCTTCCCCTGTGCACATTCCATATTCAAGTATTGAAAATGCCCAGTAATTCACCATAGCAGCCTAACTTTAAATCTGCCACATAATTTGCTACAAATTTGGATCCTTCAATATTTTACTGTGTGGAACAATGCTACGTCTACACTGGGTTGGCTTAATCAACCTCTTCAATGGTGGGGCCAGAGGAAGCACCACCAGAAGGACGAGCGCCACCACCAAGGAAGCCCCCAGACATTCCTTCTGGTATCTCCCCTGGCATTCTTCCTGCACTCTGGTACAACTTGGTAATGATGGAGTTGCAGACTTTCTCCAGTTCCTCCTGCTGATGTTCAAATTCTTCCTTCTCTGCAGTCTGGCTCTTGTCAAGCCAGTTGATAATTTCATTACACTTCTCAAGAATCTTCTGTTTGTCCTCATTGTTGATCTTGCCTTGAAGTTTCCCATCTTCAACAGCTGCTTTCATGTTGAATGCATAGGACTCAAGTGAATTCTTTGATGAAACCTTGTCCTTCTGCTTCTCATCTTTAGCCCTATAATTCTCAGCTTCCTGAACCATACGTTCAACATCTTCCTTGCTCAAACATCCCTTGTTGTTAGTCATGGTAATCTTATTTTCTTTTCCTGTACTCTTATCCACAGCAGAGACATTGAGAATGCCTTTGGCATAAATATCAAAAGTGACTTCAATCTGAGGAACACCATGGGGAGCAGGAGGTATGCCTGTAAGTTCAAACTTGCCAAGCAAGTTGTTATTCTTGGTCATGGCATGCTCACCTTCATAAACCTGGATGAGCACACCCGGCTGGTTGTCAGAGTAGGTAGTGAAGGTCTGTGTCTGCTTGGTTGGAATAGTAGTATTGCGCTTAATGAGCACAGTCATAACTCCA